>VWZS01001418.1:0-43141 GCA_013397075.1 Rhabdornis inornatus
GATTTGGAGGTGTCCCTTGGTTCTTTAAGGATCATTTGTTGTGGTCATTGTCCTGGTTGGGTGGCGAAGAGCATCCTCCCACAATGATAATGCATAATATTTTCTAACAGATGTCCTGAAATTTGGTCACTTCAGGTGAAGAAATATTACTTTTGATAAAGTAATTTTCCATTCAATATTCCATGGTGAATTGGCATATGGGAGATGTTATATACTTTATTTTCTCTTCATCATCTCTAGAATATCCATTATTTTAAAGGCTCAGGATGTCCGATCTTCTACAGATAAAAATCCCAAGTGAGAAGCTAGGTGGGCTTTCTTCTTCACAACCAGACATGGACCCAGCTCAGCTGTGGAGAGGTCACATGGTCCTGTGGCTGCCCTTATTGCTGTGATCCTGAGAGGCAGCACTACAGAACACACCACAACTTCCTTCCTTTCTCCTTTCCCTTCCTGCCATCCTCCCAGCCACTCCTGGGATAGATGGTTTTAGATGATATTAGAACCTCTACTGTCTCTGTTCAGGGATGCTCTTAACTTCTGGTATGAACACAACATTCATTTACTGTATACGACTTTTTGGAACAGTTGAATCTTCCAGGGTAGGAGCACCTTTCATTTCTTGCTTTCTGTACAAGGTCATTGACTTTTTGAAACAAACCAAAAACCTCAACTCCTGACTGGAGCAATTGCCCTGTAAGTATCTGTAGTTTGATGCAATTCTCCAGTGTTGTAAAGCTGTCAGATGTGCAAACTGAATTGCTGACTGCTAGGGGGCTAATTAAAATTCTGCTTGTGAAGCTTGTGATTCTGGTTCATTTGTTTGTCCTTCAGTCCTTCCCCAGGGGCTCTCTGGTGCCATCACCACCAGCAGCTCTGGACATTCCTGCACCTCCAGTACATCCAAAGCTCCCAGCAATGTCCTGCACACTGACACACTGTGTACTTAGGTCTGAGCAGGACAAGGATCATTGCTGCTGCTGTCAGAAATCATGAGCTTCAGCAACTTCCCTCAAGGGTGTCCTCCTCCACTGCTCCACCCAGCACAGCCCCTGACATCCCTCTTCCTCAGGTTCAGGTTCTCACCTCTGTGGAGTTCCAGCTGATGTCCCATTTGTCCCTCCTGATGTCCCATTTGTCCCTCCTTAAAAGGGAGCAGTCTGCACACCTCTTTCTGCAATTCCTTGGACACGGCACCTGGACCCCCACACACGTCCCCCAGGGAAGGAGCCCATTGCCCACAGCCCTGGGAGAGGCTTGGACACAACATCCCCCTGCCCAAACCCCGTCTGGGCTGTCACCAGTGTGGGGCCAAGGGAAATTTCTCCAGGGTGCTGGACATCAGCCCAGCGGTTCATCAGCCTTGGTGTTGCACAGTTGCCACTGCTTGGAGGAGTTTCTGCCATTCCCCAGCACCCACAAATTACCAAAAGCTCTGCTTGCTCTGCTCCCATCTCTCAGTGGAAGAAGCATCTTTAGAGAGCACATAAAGCCCAGTCCAGCAGTCCCTATCAGCAGGCAGATCATAACTTAGCATGCAGATAGCTTGACATCAAAAACCTGTTGATCAGGAAGTGGCTGGTGGGACACAGCAGCTGCAGAACCCTCCTAGAAGCTTCCAGAATCAAATGGAAAGACAAAAATAGTAAATTAAAAGTACAGAGCAAGGCAGAGCTGTGCAGAGTGTTGTACAAGCACTAAATGCCACTGACAGATCGTTTTCTATCTTTCTGCAGGTGAATAAAGCTGCTCTGAAACCCTTTTCCTTGATCATTTGTAAGCAATATCTTAATTATTAGATATATCTGTCTGGTTTTAATTGGCTATCTCATACTGTGAGAATTTTGATATGAATATTAATAGGCCTGGAGCCTGAGAGTTGCCAGGCAGTAGCAGTTTGTTTTTGATATAAAACAACCAGGTAGGGCCCATTTGGGATGAGATATTGTACTGATGTTGCTGAAACAGGACTTATATTTCTCAATTCTTCACCTCAGAGCAAGAAATCAATATTAAATTTTTAGTTTAGCAGAAGGAGGAAAAACACTTTAACAATTTCCATTTCTCTACAACTCAGAATTCTAGCAAAAATGTATCTGAAAATTTGAAAGTTAGTGATAAAAATGGATTAAGAGAAAGTGGAGATAGGGAAACCAGTCATATGAAATAAATAGAGTTTATTACTTCTTCCTTGCAATTTTTTCTGCTATCAGAAATATCATAGTGAGAAAATTCCTATGCAGTCTTTCCTCTCCTATCTTACATTTTGTTTGCAATTTCTTGTGACACTGTTGTTACCCCAGTGAGCATTTTTAGATGAATTCTCTTTTCCTATCTTTGCTTTTTTTGATGAAGAGTTGTACTGCATTTCCATTATTACTGTAGCTAGATCAAAGCTAACTTGGTCTGCTAATGCTGGGGGGGGATGTGTTCGTTTTTTTATAAGAAAATTTAAATCGTTTTCTTGCTACTTTTATTATAGTCTACTGTAAACTTGAGGAATATCTGCACAACATAATTCCAAGTTTGCTTCCATTTTAGCGTCATCTTCAAGTCAAACTGAGTTCATCTGAGTTCATTCTTGGATAGTTTAAATTACTTTTTTTCCCCTGCAGCACTGTTTGTTAGTACATGAGTGACCTCCAGTGGTATTCCTGAAAAAAATAAAAAGCCTCCTGCCTGGAATACAATCAAAGAAAGCTGAGAACATCTGGAAATCTCTAATGTGTTACTGGTTGCTCCTGAGAACAGGACTTCCTCCTTTTGGACACCCCCAGTGTTTTTGTTGGAGAAGTAAAAAAATCCACTCAACTGTTTCATTCTTCACCTGTGACTTAAAATCGTGCAAAGAATAGAAATATCTATTTTTCTGAGTCCTGAGTCAGCAGAACTGTGCATATTCCTTTCACAAAACACAGGCACAAGGAAAAAGCTTTGGAAAAATCAGGATCAGAACATTCATGACATGTTTTAGGTCACGTTTCAGAAGAATTTGTCTCAAGTGTCTTCCCAAGCTCCTCTGCCTGAAAGTAGTCCCAAACAATACAATTTTTGATGTTAATATCCTTTTAAAGAATAGAAGAAGCATTATTGTTAAAAAAAAATTGCTACTCTTCCTCCTCATCCCTCAATCACACCAGAGCTGATTTAGCCATATAAATATGAGCTTGTTTTCCCACAAGGGGTCACTATAGATTAGCTTCACTGCAGGTCTTCATCGAAAGAATTTATGTTCTCACATTTTAAGATACAAAGAAAACATCCAGATTCTCGAGGCGCTACTAAAAGCATCTATTGAAGTACATAACTTTGTAATGAAATGGATCCAGTGAAAGAAAACTGCAGTGGAGTAAAGCAACAATTAATTTTAGCAGTTGCATAAAAAACCCAAAACCAACCAACCAACCAACCAACCAACAACAACAACAAAAACAAACAAAAAAACAAAACAAGAAACTGGAAAATAATTTTCTATTCCTTTTGCTTACCACAAAAATATCTTGGAAAGTTCTAAGAACATTTTCTTCATTTCACCTGTGTTTAATGATTAGTCTCATGCTGCGTACACACCACATTAGGAATTCTGTCTCTCTCCCAAGCACCAGATTGTACAACCAAGAAACCTTGTATGTTAAAGACATCATTTCAGCCCTGATTTTAAAAAGTATTTAGAGCTGACTCTGTGCTCATGGGGTCCCATGAAAGCCAAAAGTAGGGTCCTTGTGAATAGAAGAGCTTGTCCTTGCCCTTCCATTATTAAGACTGAGATAGTTTCAATGGGTTCCTGAGTGTGCTGCCTGTTCCTTCTATTCATGTTCTTTCTGTTCAATTGACTAAAACAGCAAACACGAAGAAGTCTTTGTAACTTTAATACAGTGTTTTGTGACTAAGCATTTGTCCTCACCTGCTTTGCACTATGGTGTCTGGAGTAGAAAGCACCACAAAAGAAACTTAAGTTCCCAAACCCTCTTTTCAACATGCTCTGAAGTTTAATTAATTGCTTTCACTGAAGTGAAATTCATTGGAGTGCCTCTGTATTGAGAATAAAAGCACAGTGAGATTTTGGTTTGAGTGTTTTAGGAATCTGCCTGTTAAATATATTTAGCTTGACAATAGTGTTGTCCATGCACTGTGGGCATCTGATTAGATGCCAAGATTGGGTGCAGCAGTGAAATCCATCCTCTGTGAGAGACAGACAGACAGACAGACAGACAGACACTTCCCCCAATCATGTCCTTCTCCCCTCCTGCCTACACACACTCGTTAAGGATGGACTCTAATAGGATTAGAGTGCCATTAAGTGTCTTTCATCAACACTGCTTCTGCAGACCAGAATGACTGAAAAGCAAAAAGAAGTATTTCATTGTTATATTATATACAATGGCAGCAGCATAGGAAAGCTGTTAAAGAAAGGAGATGATGCTGTTCTTACAGGTTATTTTTCACAACAGACCCACCCTGACAATACATCTGATGTCATTGGGTGAAGGTAGAGATCTCACCTGGTATTTTATTTTGGTATTTTAAAGGAAGACACAGATTCTTAAACCAAACTGGTGTTTGCAGCCCAATCTAGGATTAATGTATAAGAGCATTGTGGAAAAAACCCATGTTATCTCTAGAAAGGTAGAAGAAAATTTGTAATGAAATTTAATATTGCTAATATTAAGCCTGGGAGTTTTGAGCTTTCTGGGCTTTCTGACACTGACCCCCAGGAGAATATTGCTTTTGACCTGAGGCCTTGGAGAGGGCTTCCAAATTTGAGTGATGGATTGAGAATCACTGATGTGAAGTTAGAATGGAAGTGTATGATTTCACATGGTGAAGGGTTGAAAGTTGAGGTTTTTAGAATATAGTAATAGGTATGGGACAAGATGGAGGTTCTTGGGAATTGTCTCTTTCTGTCTTCTTCTTCCTTCTTCTTCATGATTTCAGGCAGTAGTTTTTGGTTGGACAGTTAGTGCTGCACTGCGGGTCACAGGAGTTTGGTTATTGGGTCAAAAGTATAAATAATATAGGTGTTAGCTCTTTATTGGAGTGTTTGGCTTTAAAAGACCTTGTAGCTAGCTGGATTCATCTCCATTTTGCTCACTTTCAGCTGGTAGTTAGAAGTGTTGCAGAACTCTCTGTACTTTAGATAAGGTTTAATAAACAACCAAGTCCAAACGAGAAATCCATCTCCTTCGTGTTTTAATCCTGACTCTGAGTGAAGGCAGAAAAAAATGAAGACAAGCCACTAATTAGGTGGTGCACTTAACCCATTACACACTAATACATTAAAGATGACCAGTCTTTCAAGTGGCTTTGCTGATTTTCTTGTATCATACAGCCCTTTCTCAGCCAGACCTGTGAGTCACTGCCCTCCCTGCTGACCACAGAGCAGCCTGGCTATCACCTTCAGAACTCAGAGCAAACTCATCCCTCACCACATCTGCCTCTCTGGGCTGACAGCAATTGTGTGCTGGGCTGAGATGTGGAGAAGTAACCAAGCCACAGTCCTCTCAGCACTGCAGTGGCATCCTGCTTCCCCTGCTGACAAAAAGGTTGTGGTGACATTTGGTGTTTTTATATTTTTCTGGAACTGCAGTTGTAGCCACCCATCTCCTGAGCTCGAATCCTGTGCCCTTGCTTGTTAAAGAGCTCCTGTCTTGGCCCTGGGACATTTGACTTTCAGTGTAAAATTGCAGCACTGTCAGAAAACTGAAAGCTCAAGCAACTCCACCAGAGCTGGAAAATCAGAATGAATCATTGCAGCTGCAGAGCTGAGATAACAAAATCTCTACACCCGCAGATAAAGGTGCCTGTCAGACACTTCTCAGCCCCAGAGCTGGAGTGTTGGATGGGCTCCTCTGCACGTTCCGATGGCTAATGGCATGCAAGGAGGTGTCAAACAGGAGCAGGTAGTGAGGAGTGAAAATGAAAACACTTTTAGTCATGCTCTGAGAGAAACATTTTCATTTTTTCCTTTCATTGAAAGAAACATAGCACTTTCCTGGAGGCGGTTATCTGATAACCAGGAAGGAAAAGCAGGAGAAAAACAGACAGTGGAAAGGCATGTTCCTGATTGTGCATAAAATTTCAGGGCTACATTCCCTTAATTAAACACATCACCTAGAGAAGAGCTGCCGAAACTTTCCAGGTGACCCAATGGGAATGGGGGTCACCATTAGTAAATTCAACACAAACCAGCACAAAGCAAATCTCTTGTGCTGCAAGTGCCACTTCGGGACAGGTTCAGAGCAAGGGTTGCTCATGATACAGTTTTGTCACCAGTACAGTAACACAGGGCATCTTTCTTTGTCCCAGAAACAGCAAAGCAACAGGTTCATTTCCCTTCAAAAATGAATACTTTAGACCCTTTTGCAATATGCATCACTTGAGAATTACTGGATGAGGAGCTGATGTGATAGAAAATGTACTCCGTCCACAGAAGAGGTAAATAAAGAGTCAGTGCGGTATTTGCTCTCACAGAACTGATGGAGTGAACAGGAAACACAGTGGCTTTAGCTAGAGCTGGTCCCCTCTCTGTGTCTTTGGGTAGGAGCTGACTTTTTTCAGTCTTAATTTTTCTGTTGTCTGAAAATATCCAAGTGACTGAAGAAGAAAAAAAAAGGGGGGGAGAATTCTTGCTGGATGTAGTTTGGTCTTAAAAATACAACATTGTTTACTTCAGTGCCTCTTGGAGTGGAATTTATAATCAGGTAGTTACATCCATATTTATTAAACATTTGTATTCTCAGGAAAGGTTAAAAGGTACTTTCCTCACCACCACCAGAAGTGCTATTTCTCACTTGAACGCCACTTCATAAGTTCATTCTTCTCAGTCATCAAAATAAAAACAAAATCCAGACACCAAACTCAGAAGTGTTTTTCTGTGCTTTGGCAACTCAGAGAGGGTATTTCCCACGCTCTGTGTGTCTTCTGGATGAGTCACTGGGCTGTGATGAGCCATAACCTGCCTTTGGCTCCTTTTTGACAACTGCAAAGGCAGAGATGACCTTTTAATCTTCCATGATAGTATTTCTCCAGTTAAATGCTGCATTTGCTCCGTGAGTTAATGTCTTCACTGGTGGGTTGACCATCTGCCATTTGTTCTCCTCTTTCTGTTCTTCACAGAAACACATGCCCAGGGAAGGGATCTGGGAAGGAAGTTACCAGCAGGGTCATTGCTTTGACATGAAGAGGAAGCTTTGCTCCAGAAAAGAGCAGCCCCTGATATTCTGTCACTTCTGAGATGAAACAAAACCAGGCTGGAAGCCTGAGGGGTGAAAGCTGAACTGGTGACACCACTCCATATTCATACCTGGGCAACCTGGTCCCATGCCTCACTCTCCCCCACAGTAAATAATTTCTCCCTAGTATCCAATCTAAATCTGCTCTCTATCAGTGTGAAGCCATTGTCCCTTGTCCAGTAATTCCAGGCTCTTGTCAAGTTTCTCTCCATCTTTCTTGCAGGCTCCCTTCAGGTACTGGAAGGCTGCAATTAGGTCACCCCAAAGCCTTCTTTTTCCACTTTGCAAGGAAGGAGACTGGCTCCAAGTGGAGAGGTTTCCAAATGTGCCTCTTGTCTGTAGGTGTTATGTGGCATTGACTTTCTAGATGAAAATCTCCAAAGACTTAACTGCCAGCTGCACACAAAGCCCCCAGAATAAAAGCCTTCTCTTTACCTCCAGTGCTTTGCTAAAACTGTGTGAGATCCCCTTTGGAATGAGAGAGCTGATGCCATTGGTGTTGGCATGCTGTTACACACATCTTGCTGCATAAGCAGTCTCCTTATTAAAAATACAATGAAACAACCCAAAGGCTTCCTGATGAAATAAAATCCTCTCACCTTCTGCACCATCTGGGCAAAGTCTCTGCTGTCTCTGTCGGGGAGCCCTGTGAGCGCTCGGGTGAGAGGTGCCAAGGAGGAGCCGTGGCCCACGATGAGGATGACACCTGGCACACCAGGAAAAGCAAAGTGCTGGTAAGGGAGCTGCAGCACTGCCACATTCCCCAGCAGCAGATGGGGATGAGGTGGCTTTCAGGCTGTTTATCTTTGCAGACCTTTTTGATAATGTGGCAGAGCGTGTTGTGATGGGCAGAAAATATCTGGTGTGTTGAGCATGCCAGCTACTGAGAGAAGGCATTTGTGAGTGTCTTAGGTTGCAATACAGGATGTGACCAAAAGTGTGTATTCTATCACCATCTGTTGAAACCAGGAGTGGCAGTGATCCTTATCTCTGTGGAAGATATCCTCTGCTAATGGGCCATCTGTTAAAACCAGGTGGAGCAGTGTTCCTTATCTTTTCCACAACCCATCCTCCCTCCAGGGAGATATCATCTGTTAATGGGCCACTGAGTCCCACTGCATGACTGATAAAATTCCATCATCCCATTGGGAGATGCTCCACCCAGGGGGAAGAGCCAAACATTTCCTACCTAGATAAAATCTGAGATCTGGAATACCAAGGCAGCCTTTTTCCACTGGATTCCAGAGGAAAACCAGGCCCATCTTCATCACCACTGGACCTTCAGAGGAAAACTGCACCCTTCTACAGGAGCACTGCTCCAACTGAACCATCTGTCACTGCAGGAGGATGCAGCCACCATTTAATGGGACTGCTACCAACACTCTGACTGATGGGGTGTCAGGTTATATTCTGACTGTCAGTGGTTTTGGGTTTGTTCTCTGTAATACTGTATTTCTATTCTAATTTTCCTAGTAAAGAACTGTTATTCCTATTCCCATATCTTTGCCTGAGAGCCCCCTTATTTTCAAAATTATAATAATTTGGAGGGAGGAGGTTTCCATACTCCATTTCAAGAAAAAGAGGCTTCTGCCTTTCTTAGCAGATGCCTGTCTTTCAAACCAAGACAGTGAGGGAAAGAGAAACAACATTCCAGGAAAGTGTATTATCTTTTGCTGAGCTACATCCCGATGTAGAAAGACAAAGAAAAGCATATACTTTAGCAATTTAGTACTCTACTGGCTTAGTTTTATTTTATTTTTTTCATTTCTATCCCATAAATTGCATGTACGTTATTTCAGTGTAGGACAAGCACTGAGTCTACCTTAAGCTCTGTGCAGTGCCAACAGCTCACATTAAATGTGCTTCTGTTGGCAAATCTCTGCCAGTTCCTGTTACTGCAAGTGTCTGACAGAATATTCAAAGACCTGAAACCTCTACCTTTGCTGGGGCAGGCACTGATGATGTGTTTTATAACCGCAGAGCTTCTGCTGACATAGTCTTCATAACTTTCTGATGGCACCAGAGAAGAGAGTGGGAAGTTACCCCTGACAATAAAATCACAAATATATGTAAATCTAGATGAATACACTCTTAGCAGCATTGAATGACTACACCAGAGAAAAGGCACTTGGTTAAAAGGTTTATCTACTAACTTGGCTGGCACACTGCTTGTCTGAAGCATTAGCTTCTCTCTGAGTAATTTCCATTAAATCTCATGGCTAAGTCTCACAGCTCATAAAGCACCAGATGCAGGGAAAAGCAGAATTCAATAAAACTTATAGTTTACAGTGGAGATTATTTAAAGCAGGATTTATGCCTGAGAAAAGCTTTGAGCAATTCTGCCAGCAAGGACCACAGCCCAGACATGAGCTGCAGAGCTGCCTGAGTCTTTCAATGCTGACTGAGTCCAAACAAAGGAGAGACACTAATGATGCTTGCAAGATTTGCAATGCTTGCAAGATTTGGTACCACAGCACTAATCTCCTCAATAAACCAAGTAAATAAAAATCTACAATGAATGAGGCTTATCTGCATTGCTGGTCAAATGGGTAGTAAAGAGTTTACTGCTAGAGTTAAAAAAAAGGTGTTTCCAGGGACCATAATCATAATGCATCACTCCAAAGTATCTGAGCACTTCTGCTGAGACCAGGCATTCTTTCTTTTATATACCAGGGCTTTAAAAGCACACAAAAACCCCTAAGAGCCAGACCTTCACACTGCTGTGAATCCTCAGAGAACACCTCAGAGGTCTGGTGGGGCTTGGGTGGTGGACAACATTTGCAGTGGTTGCATTTGGTAAAACCAGACCCTGCTGTCCAATCAGCTCAGTAGTAGCAAGAACCTTACCAGTGAATTTTGTTGTGCTGATGCTTAATACTATATCTGGTATAAAAACCAGATATAATATAATATACCCTTTCAGATATATATAAAATATAACCAGATATTTTATACCCTTTGCTGGGGATTCTTCAAGTGATCTCAAACACTCATTCATAACACCTGGCACCCAAGGATTTCTTTTAACCCTGCATGTGATAGGAAGAAACTGGCATTCTACGTGCAAGTTTATAGTTCATCCACCCTATTTTTGCCTGGACCTGAGTGAGCTGTGAGGGGCCTAAACACTCTATTAGTATTGCCCTAGAGATTCCCCTCTGAGCTTCCTATTGCTGTGCATTTGCACAGTTTCTTTTGAGGCAAATGGTTTTGTACCAAAAATCCCCTAGAGAATACAGGCTGCTAGGGAAAACAGAGAGACCTGTGCTGCCAAAAAAAGAAGGATTTTGGAGACTTCATGCAGTATCAAACAAAGATACATCCTTGCTGTAAGGAATGTATTGAGAATGAGATGTTTCCTTTCCCCCTTTCTTGAATAGGTGGGTAATCCCAGACAGCTGAGTGATTTTCTGGATCTGGCTGTGCACTGCAAACACTGAGCAGCCTGGTTTGTGAACAAGATGAGGAGCTAGATTGAATTGGAGGTTTATCATTTCCTGCCGGGCTGTGGTTTGCAAGTGCTCAGAAAAGGCATCGACCCTCACCCCACCAAGTTACGAGGGCTCCAAAAAGTCCTTGCTGAGCACAGTATAAATCTTTGAGCAACTTAAAATGGTGCCAAAAACATCACTTAAAAGTGAAATGCTCTTGTCTTGCCTGTCCCCAAAACCTCTTGCTGCTGCCCTGCAGACCCTCAGCCAAGGGCTGACTAACCTTATATAACGTCACATTTCTTTGTCACTGAAAATCAGGTTATTCTTCACATTTCAAAAGTGTTTTTCACATAAACCAAAGGTAAAAACAAAGCTCCTGGCACCTCACATTAATGCCCATAATGTCAAGGCAACAGCAGAGGAGGGTTGGTCCCATGCACAAGATGTTTGTGCTAATAACCCATGTGCTGGTGACAGCATATCTTATTTTTATATCCTATTTTGATCTGAATTTGATCAGAATCACCCCACCTTTGCAGTGTTTGTAATGATTCATGGCACATAAAAGGACAAGATATCTCAGATAAAAACCCCACAGCTTTATCAGCCAGACACAGACACACCTGTAACTTGTATCTATGTCGTAAGATGCCTCCACCAGTTCTGCCACAGTCATGAAGTTGGGGATTCCTTTGCTTGCTTCCCACTTGGTCCATTCAAACAGTCCTGGTTCCACCCTGATTCCGACTTTTGGATTTAATTTAAGCCCTGCAAGAACAAGAAATAGATCTTAGGAGAAAGGTACACTCAAAGTGTACCTTTGAGTGTACCTTTCTCCTAAGGTACACATTCAGGCTACACATTCTGCCTTGTTTGCGGTTGTACTTTCATCAATGAAAATGAATTACTTATTATCAACCAATTGATTAAAGGAAGCCACCATTATATTCTTGTTAGACTACCATAAAGGGATTGCAAATTATTATGATTATTATCATAATCATAATATTTGAAGCTGTCTTGTGATGCTCTGCTAGAAGGAAAAAAATCAGTTTTCCAATGTTGCAATCTGAATAAACTTCAGACAGGAAATGTTTTTAGCATTTTTATATAGCATTTTGTTCAGTGTTCCTCAGTGGGGCAGTAAATTGTCCAAATTGTCCAGTATTAGAAATGGAAGTCTCTTGTCAAAAGACATTATTTTTGAGTATTCTCAAGAGAGGTTACTGAGTGGCAGTGAATGCATTCTGATGTAAACATGGTACTGAACTGTGAACTTGCTGAAAGGGACAGAAGATGAAAAAAGAAGAGAGGGAGAGGAAAGGAATGGAAAGATGTTCTGAAGGATTAAAATAGTTTGGCTTGCAAAAGGAAGCATGGAAGCAGTCTTCCCTGATTCACGTTCAGATCCTTCAGAGCTCTGGAAACATCTGATATTTGGGTCAAAATATTTTCCAGTAGAGGTGGCAGTGGTGATTTGATGAACAGCTACTAATGTTAAATTCAAGCAGACATGAAACACCTCTGTTGCATGTAACATTAGGTTCCATTTTAACTATCAAGGGCTAGTGTTTATGTGTTCACATCCTACAGAATGTACACACACCAGCAGGTTTGCTACTGCCTGCATTACCAGCAGTCGAAACCACCTCACCTTCCCTGCCTAAAGAAAACCACAAACAACCACAAAGTCGTACATCTTCCTAATTGCTCATGTCAGAGGTTTCACAGAAGTTTGGTGAAGCTGTTTCCAGTGTAGCAGAGGCACCTGGCAGGTTTTGCTGCCTTACCCTGCAGTACATGCTGAGCTGTCTGCACGCAGCACAGGGCAGGGGATGAGTACACGTGGCTGACTGTCACCTCCTGGTCCAGCAGAGCTTCCCCTGGATGGCAACAGCAAAGGGTGACAGATGAGAAGCTACTACAAAACACTTTCTGCAAAAAAACAGCTCAGAGCTTAGCAGTTTCATCAACATGGGATACACTGACAGTTCCTTTCTATTCTTTTTTTTGCACTATCTGCTAATTGAGCTCATTAGAAAGCTCATTCTGGTGGAAACATCAATTCTAAAATGAGGGTTGGAAAGATAATTACAGAAGATTCACCCCAAATCTACAAACAGCAGTTAGGCATTTGGCTGTCTCCATATATCTGAACCATCAGAGACAAGCATTTGCAGCAGAGCAGCACTGTCACAGCCATGCATCTTGCTCAGGGAGCAGAAACAACTTCATCTGGTGAGTGAATTGAGCCAGCCTAACCAATATCCATCCTCCTGCAGTGAGGTGACCACACTCTGCTGACCATGGAGCTGCTTCCTCTGGGCAGCCCCTTAACTCCTCACTGTCCACTCAGGGACAACTGCAGAAGACATTTATCCCATGCAGACAGGGCACAGGTAGTGTTCTGGCTTCTTCCTTTTGACTTTCTCTGCCAGGAACTGGCAGAGGGGGTCTCAAAGACAACTAACCAGCTGTGTTCTCTATTTTACTATTTAAGAATATCTTGCAATGGTTGCCCACAGAGAATTGTGGCCACAGTGAGTGCTGGTAGGAAATTTTTCTGCTGCAAAGCCAGCATGAGCTTTGGCAGATGATGACAGCCTGCCTCCCAAACCCTTACATTTGCAGGGGGATAATATCCAGCTTACCTATAAGCCTTGACTGGAAAATACCACAGCAAGATAAAGGAGGATCATTTTCAAACTGCTTCATGCTGTCTTTCCGCCTCGGCAGGGTGGAGGGGAAGTTCAGATCTGCTCTGCAGTATTTCCCTGAAACAAGGCAGGACATTTTGCTGTGGCACAAGGAAGGCAGCAGCTGTGTTGTGTTTGTTTTACAGAGTCAGTGTCTCACTGATGAAAAACAGCCAGTGCTATTACCTTAAAGGGGTCATGTTTTAAGGTCACAACACTGCCTTGGGAAATCATCTGTTTTAACAGAATAGCCCCTCTTCTTCAAGCTCAGAAGGAGCAAGTGGGGAGGAGGAAAGAACAGGAAATCAGGAGAATTTGTCTTTGTGGGACTCAAAAGAAATAAAAATCGATTCCCTATCTATATTCTTTTATAGTTGCCAAAATGACCATAAAAACTATCTCCACTGAATCAAAATTAAACCAATGCATTGATTGTGCAGCTATAAGGTACCACCCTCCTTATCTGGTGTGAATTCCATGCACTAAACACAGGGAATCTCCAGCATAGCAAGGCAGACTTTCAGCATTAAGCTCTCACTTGTGAACTCCCACCTTCTTGTTTCCCTCCTGACACACATTTCCCTGTTTTGGGTCAGTTTTCTCCGCTTGAAAACATACATTTTTTTTTTTTTTTTCCCAGAGAGAGAGAGAGAGAGGAAATTCAGATTTTAATTTAGGTCATTGCTGACAATTCATTTCCACCACAGATTCCCCAGGTTGGACTAGTGACATAGTGTGACTCTGATCAACATGATCAAGAAACAATGATTCTGACTCAGGCACAGAAAGGTGGAGGTGTCTGATAACCACCACCTTGCATAATGAGAGGTGATGAGTGTGCTCCTGTGATTTGTTCATGTACCAGTGAGACACACTTCCATCAGCAGCACCAAAGCTTTGTTTATCTGCAGAATTTACTGAGCATAAACATGAAGGACCTCAGGACACTGTGACTTGGTTATGTGCAGGTTGAAGCAGTGCTGTGCCCGACTTGCACTATTATCACTCCTTTGTGCCAGTGTTGACATTTACACAAAGATTGAAGCTCTCCTACTAGTTACTGGGGTTAATTGGATTTAGTCCTTCTTTTTGAAGATCCTCCCATTATCTTACTCACCATCTGCAGTCAGGCACTGCTGAAGCCAAGATTTGCCAAAGATCTGATCCACTCTTTCCCCGTGGTGCATCACAAGCACCCCTCTCTGCAGGGCAGCATTCTGGGAAAAGAGAGTTTCAGAAGCACGTTATCTATAACCTGCAGGAAAAATCTGGATTCCTGGAGAAGAGACAGAATAATAATAGATGCCTGTCCTTAGGACAGTGATAAGCCTGACTAGTTCTCCACTAAAGGCAAATGAAAGAGAATAATAAAATCATTAAGGTTGGAAAAGACCTTTGGGGTTATTGAGTCCAACCTTTGACTGATTAGCACGTTGTCCACTCAACCACAGCCCTGAGTGCCACATCCAGTTGTTTCTTGTATATTTCCAGGTTTGGTGACTCGACACCTCCTTGGGAAGTCTGTTCAATGCTTGACCATCCTTTCAGTGGAAAAATTCTTCCTGATATCCAGCCTGAGCCTCCCCTGGTGTGGCTTAAGAACACTTCCTCTTGTCCTGTCAAAGGGCACATCCCTGACCCTCATGGGCTGCAGGTTCTAATTCTGTGTTAGCACTAGTGAAGACAATGCTGGTAAATAGATCTTTTAATCTCACTGTGGGAAGGAATCATAACGTTAATTGGTATCATATGCTTAATATAAACAAAACCCAGAAAATTAACTGATATCTGACTGGCAATGCCCTTTTCTACACCAGGACTAACACCAAGCTTCTCCTTCTTTTCCTAGTGAAAATGCCATTTCTACATTTTCATAACAGTGTGATCAAATCAACAGTGAACCCAGATCTCCTACAAGGCCACTGTTATTACTTAGACTGCATGGAATTACAAATAAGTTTGAAGTAGTTTGGGGTTGGGATACAATGCACATTAAATACAGATGAGAAGAAGATCAAGGAGAAACAGGTCAAAGGTTTTAAAACTTTAAAACAGAGTTACTGCTGCAGCACTGAGCTAAGTGCTCTGCGTCTTCAGCAACAGAGAAGAGAACTCTTATGAAGTGGAAAGAGGTTGATATTCATGCATTCTGTTAAATACTTGCACTTCTGCCATGAAACACCCATCAACTGCCACAAGATCAGAGTATAAAACCAAGGTTTTGTTGTCTTCCTCTTCTCCTTGAGAGGAACCCAGAGGCCAGGGAAACTCTAGACTAGAGATGTGCCCATCTGCAAAACACATTTCTCAGGCCAAGCCTTGGCTCTGGCACAGATCTGACCTGGCTAAGAGAGGCCAAGAGCCAGAGGAAGGATGTGTAACTTGTTCAGAAAGTTCTTACACGGTGTCCTGGAGGCCCCAGGATGGAAGTTCCCTCAAGGTGCCTCAGTTCCTCTGATGTTAGTACAAACCAGCCCAGGGTTATTGCCCAGCACAGCAGGAGAGGCTGTGGGGCCAGCAAGCTAAAGGGGTTTCGGAGGCATGTCTGTGCTGAAAATGCATTTTGGCATCTCTAACAGAGCCAAAAAGGCAATGCAGGTACAAATGTGCTGTAGGAAAAAATCAGAGTCCTTGTTTGTTTTGCTCTTCCTACCAGAAGACCAGTGGACATGGGGAAAATGGATACCTGTTGATTTTGAACCTGGGTGACAAATGTGATCCTACCAGTGCTGTTAACCACTCCAGCTAGCTGTTCTGTGCAGCTACCTGCACTAGCTAAAAATAAAGAAGAAAATGGAACATTTAAAAGGGATCTGGGGCCATGGAAGCCTCCAAGATGACATCCATGGAATCTGGACATAAGAGCAGTCATGAACAGTGATCCTAATTCTGATTTAGTTACTCTGCCTGAAGCCACGTGGAAGTCAAGAGAGGTTATACCTTTGTTTTACCTCTCCATACCCACTGAGGCTGTGCTCAGAGAAACCTGAGCAGAGAACTCATGTGTTGTGCTATTATGACAGGAACAGGGAAAGATTTATGAAAGACAAGTGGGATATACATCATATACATTACAAAAAACCTATGAGATATTCTAAAATACACAGTTTGAGTGTTGTATTTATATATAAATGTACAATATAATAAATAAAACAGTGCGTACACATACAACAAAGTATGAGGGAGGAAAAGGAAGATACTACTAAATTTACCAAATGCCATTAATTAATAGCATATCTGCCAAAGCATGTGGCAAAGATAAGAAATGGAAAAACCAATTACCTGAAGAGAAACAACATTGGTTACACTCCTTGATACACTGAGATTATGGGCTTCCCCATTCAGCTTTACATTGGGTTCCTTTTCAGCTTTGGTGATGGATCTTGAAGCTGTGTCAAAGACATATTCCCTGCAGAAAAAGCAAAGACATATTCCCTGTAGAAAAAACAGAAGCAACACACACACAAAACATACAGGTGCAGAACTAGAAGAGACTTTTGAGTCATGATGTTGTTTACAGGACCAGGAAGTCAGGATTCATGCTCCATTCAATACTTTTTGCACACTTGCAATCCACCTTATCACTTTGCTGTTCATTTAGAATGTGCCACATAAAAATGAGCCTAAAATATGAGGAACTGATGGTGTATATTGGGTGTAACCCTGCTAAAGTGGGAGCTTCAAGCAGGAAATACTACCTGGTGGCCTCCTCCCTTTCTCTGAGACATCAAGAAGGGCACCAAAATTTCCCGTCTTAGAAAAATCAGCTCTAATCTACAAGTAGCATCAGCTGTGCTGCAGAATGTCAGCTGCAGAGTGAAGTGCAGGAAGCCAGACAGGTGCCTTCTGATGCAGGGCACATCAACAAGATAAGGGTGATGCCAAGGTGGTGGAGGTTTTTGTGTGGTTTTATTTCAAACTAACTCTACAAGCCCTTGAAATGAGAAAAATAAGAAGAGAGCAGAGAGCCAGTCTGAAGGCTGAGCCTGCCCTGGCAGAATGTGCTCTTTCAAAATTCATTAGGGCATTCAGGTTCTTCAAGAGTGAACAGGGGTCATCCCTCGAGCAGCTGAACTTATGAACTCTGGGTGTCTGCAGGTGTGTGTCCTGTCTCTTTTCTCTCAGGAGACATCCCAGCATCCCACCCAGACCCCCAGGATTCCCCCTCTGCCCAAGGAGGAACTGCCACGGCTCCTCAGCAGGAAGGAGATTTCACACCCGTGAGATGGCAGGTTACCTGTGCCTGACCCAGGTGTCTGCCTCGTGGGCTCTCTCGGTGTAGTTTTCGGGGAGGAAGCCCCTGCAGCCGGTGCGGTGCGAGGTGCCGACCACCCAGCCCTCGCTCACGTCACTCTGCTGCCTCGGGTCCACGTAGATCAGGTCCCCAGCGTTGATCATGAGCTCATCAATGTTCTGGGGCTTGTACTGGAACAGGGCCCTGAGCCTCTGCAGGGACACACAGCAGGGTCAGGATGCTCCCCGTGCTGCAGCTGCTCAGGGGATGGCTGTTCACCTATCCCAGACACAGAACCAGCTCTCTTTTCCACTCTGCAACCTCCTCTTTAGTGGCACTCTGGCAGAGGAAAAGGAAGACACTACCACACTTACAGTATGTGTAGAAAGAGCTATAGTAGGACCCACAGCTGGTCTGTGGGTTAGAGAGGGTTAATGAATGAGGTTTGTTTTGGGAAGTATTCTCTGACCAAGGCTGTTGGCATAGAGACCAAGAAGAGAAGAGGAGAGAAGAAGATTATCAGGAAAAAAACCCCGCAGCTGTGGAAAGTACTTTTAGAAAGGTCCTGGGAAGAATAGAGGTGAACTTTCCACCAATGACCATTATGTTGACTAATTATAACCAATGAAAAAAGTGTAAACTGTGTAAAAGGGTATAAAAGATAGTGCGCTGTTGTAATAAACAAGTATTAGCCTTTGGAAACGTAGTGTGCCTTTTGTATGTTGTGCCTGCCTCTACAGTGACAAACAGGCACTTGGTTTTCACAAAAATACTCTTTTCTCCCTATAACTGGTACAGACTTACTTGAAAGCAAACATAGATCTGACCTATTTTTGTGATTGCTCGCAGCTCTCCTGAGTGTGACCAAAATCCAGTATGAGGCTTATGACAGAGTGGTTTACTGATCTGACAAAAAGGTGTTGGACATTCCATAATTTAAATTTGGAAATGAGAACTGAAAGAATGTCAACTGGTTTCAACTAAGAGTCTGCTAAGCAGAAAATTATCAGTGAGAACTGACCCCTGCTCGCTGCTGCAGTTTTCATCATGGCTGGAACAATCAAGAAAACTAATTTTGCTGAAGGGAATTTTGCTGCAAAACTGGAAACTGACAAATCCTAGAAAATATTAAAGGATCATGATTTCCTGTCTCTTATTTTCTCATGTCATGGTAAGATTGAGTTTTTTTCCGCTGGGGTTTGGAAATAGATTTTGAGACATGCAGGTCAAGCAACCTACCAAAATAAAGGTGTTATCTACTGATTCAGGAGTGCAGTTTTTCAGCCCAAAATGGCACTGGAAACAACCATGTTCTTTGAAGCCCTTTGCTGAGCAGGCAGAGATTTTCTTAAGGATGGAGAAGGCAAGATGACTGTAGAGAAGAAAATTAAAGGCTCAGGATATGGAATAAATCTGGTTCCAGTACCTGGTAATGCACAAAACGCATGTCCCGTGAATAGAGAGCAGCCACCCACTGGCAGGGCTCCCTTGGGTTAATGCATTTGGCCAGTTGCTCCAAAGTCTTCTGATGGTGAGGATAAAACCTGTGAGCCAAGGTAAGGTGGAACTGCTTCAAGGAGGTCTTCACGTGGCAGTCTAGGGATGAAACAATCACATCACAACATAGAAACAAAGGTTGTTCAAAGCTCCTCTTGTTTTATCCTGCACAATCTGCGCGATGCAGGAAATGTCACAGTAACTAGTGGTAGAGTAGATCTACTGAATAATGGTTTTGAAGGGTGTCATGGTTTTAACCAGGCCAAAATCATTCACAAATGTGGACTGAATTTGCTTCCTGGCTTCATCTGTGAGGAAAAGAAATGTTCATGGTTTGATTTCTTCTCCCAGCCGGAGATGTACTGAACTAATTTCTCCCAGACAAAGCTGTGGTGGTGCTGTGCCCTTCAGTCTTCACTGGTGATGCAGTTTCCCTTGGAAAAGGTATTAGCCCCTATTCCTAGGGATGCAGCCAGGCCATCAGGCTGAGCCACAGCACCATGAGGGTGGAGATCTGGGAACTGTTATGTCTCTGCCCATCTTGCGTATCCTGAGAAATCACTTGCCAAGTTGCACACAGAATCATTTCAGCTTCTAGGTAAAAGTGCTGTGTCTTCAAAGACTAAAACACGCTCCCCTGGCTACTCTGGTTTTTTGGGTTTTTGGGTTTTTTTGCTACTCTGCTTGCAAATCTGTTGGAGAAAAGGCTGTTTGCTGGCAGGAAAACATCATCTAAGCTCCCCTGGAGACACAGGGAATGTTTGTGGCTATGCATTTGTGCTACAACCCACCTGTTTTCCCTCTGGTCCTACCTGCCAGGGCTGAAGCCTCTGATGAGAATGCCACAGCAAACTCTTTGAGGATGTTTGCCTGGCTGTCATCAATGAAGAAGCCAAGGTAGCTGGGAGATGCATGTAGTGTTAGGGAAATGGATGCTGGAAAGCTCTGGGAAAATCTGTCACCGACTCGCTTTAGGACGTCATACAATAATTCCACTTTCTGGTCTTCACACTGAAAGAAAACAGAGGAGCAGCAGGCTTTACCCACCAGCTCACAGACAGTGCTTGTGTCATACAGCACTGCCAGAAAACTGCGGGGCTATAAACTTCCTGAGAAACAAAAAATACCTAGGCATTTGCCTGAAATTCCTGGCATTAAACCCAGCAGTATTTGGCAGTTGGATCAGCACAGTGTCCTGGTTCTATAACAGGAGATGGAGCCTTCAACCCAAGGTGTGTCTAGCCTGGGTAGGAAAAAGCCAAAATATTTTACCATCTGTCAGGTGTGCAGTAACCAGTCTGAAATGAGACAAGGATCATGATTTCCCTCTTCAATTCTAAGTAGGAATTTGTGTTATTGTTATCCTACATCCTTTACTGAGATGTGCAAGGTGAGGGTTGCAATGCCTGTTCCAGACAGGCCTTTAAACTTGATGCTTCCCAAGAGCATGACATTCATTATTAATTAATGATTTTTGTTCTGTATAAATGTGTTTAATGGTCACAGAGCACCACTCAGTATTTTGCAACAAAATAATCTTATTTTCACTGTCTCTACTTTTTGGCATGGTTGCAATGACCCACCCTTAGGGGGAAGCAAGCACTTAATGGTTTAACATAAAAATATGATGAACAAAGTAATTTTTGTCCAGCTGCTCTAGCCCAAGCCTGTTTTAACACATCCTAGATACAGCTGATGTTCATGTGTTGCACCATCAACATGCTAAAACTGGATTCCAGGAGGCTCCAGAGTTTTTCCAGACCAGTCCAGTGCTGGACTTCACAAAAGATTTCACAAAATCTTCAGCTTCAATAAAAAGAATAAAATCTGGGACATGACACCATAGCAGTGACCTGCTGATGGGGCTCTCTAGGGAAGGCAGAGCTTTTCCCGAGATTTCCCCAGGCTTGTACCAAAGCTGTCTGCATCCTGTGATAGCACTGTCCCTGCTCCTCTGCTGCCCTGCCTGGGAAGGTTTACCATCCTAAATGCAGGCAGCAATGGACACGTGGAAGCCTGACAGCAGCTGCACTGCACAGAGCTGCTCCAGATGGATCAGCTACCCCAAAACATCCCACTCAAACATTAACTGCCCCTCAAACACTAAGCATCATTCAGAGATTAATCATCACTTAGTCTCATAATCTGAAGGTCTGGAGTTTGATCCTCACACAGGGCACCACTGTATCTTCTTTTATCTTCTTTTTTCTTCTCTGCCAGAGTCAGGATTAAAAGCTTGCGAGATGGAATTTTGTGTTCGGACTCAGATGTTTAATAATTTTTATTTATGTTACAGTGAGTGCCACAGCACTTCTGGCTAACAAGCTAAAAATGGCAAAATGGAGATGTATCTCTCTGTCTACAAGGTCTTTTAAACATAAACTAACTAAAATTAAGAGCTAACACCTAAATTATTTTTACTTTTGACCCAATAACCAACCAACTGTGACCTGCAGTGAGGCATTTTCTATCCAATTAAACAAGATCCCACCTAGACCCATGAAGAAGAGGGTGAAGAAGAAAGAAACCTCTGTCCCAAAACCTCCATCTTGCCTTCCACATATTACTATATTCCAGAACATCAAATTCCAAATTTTCCACTATGTGATATTACACACTTCTATTCAAACTACACACCACTGATTCTAGTGCTGTCACTCAATTTTGGAAGCCTTCTCCAAGGCCTCAGGTCAAAAGCAGTGTTTTCCTGGGGGTCACTGCCTGACAGCACAGAAAGTTCAGAACTCTCAATTTCCAGGGTTCCAACAATCACTCAGACATGGAGCATCACTCAGACACTGAACATCACTCAAACATTAATCATCACTCAGACATTGAACAACGTGCCTGGACCTGGGTCATGTCATTTGATCACCAACAAGTTCAGGTGTCAGACAACAGCAGGTGGCCCAGTTTCCCCAAATATCACCCAGCTGAATCCCAACCCTTGCACTCTCCCTGCCTCACCGGGAAGAAGTCACAGAGGGTGATGTGTGGGAAAACCTCGTGGGCTCTGTTCTTCCCACACTGGCGCTTGCTCTCCTTCCAGAATTCCTGCAGGCGGCTGTGCAGGCGGCCCGTGGGGCACAAATAAAGGGCATATTCCTGGGGGATTGGGTCATCCAGGGAGGGGTCATTGCAGTGGGAATGCAGCCTGAAATCAAGACCATAACACCAAGAGTGAGTGTGTGCACCTCTTGTTTCCTGTGGTCCTGTGGCTGAAAGCCTCCATAGCAGAAATCAGAGAAAGACAATGCGATGTTACTGTCTTCTTTCAAATGAAAAGCTGAAGTAAAAGCTCATCTTTCTCTCTGCAGCACTAAATAAAGGAGAATTTTTTTTTTCTGCTTATTTTTTTTTTTGGGTACTTTGCATTTTATCATGTGCCTTTACTTCTATCAGTATCTGAAAATGAGAGAAAACAAAAAATAGCTTTTTAGGTATTTTTAGGGTTTGGGGTTTTTTTCCCCCATTTTTTATGACTGGAAACAAAGGACTGGAGGAGGAAAAAGGCAATGGGTGGAATATGTTGAATAATGACAAAATTAAATCTAGCCAAAGATTAAAAAAACACTCAGAAAGAGTATTTTTATTCAGCCCTAAGAAAAGCAAGCAAAACAAATGAGAAATGCAAGGAAAGGAAAGGTCAGAAAATCATATGCCATGTGATGATATCGTTCACCATTTCTTTCACATGCTGTATGTTTGTCTTTGCAGCTATTGGATTGGGAATAATTGTTGGGAAGTATGGCAGCATCCCTGAAAAAAATGATTTGGAAAGAACATGCCATTCTCAAATGCCTCCTCTGGCTTCTCACAAAAGAAAAGTAAATAGAAGAAAAAAGCAAAAAAGCAACTGAACCAAGGGGAAAAAAAAGAAAGAAAAAGCAAAACAAAACCCAAAAGAAAGTGCAAGAAAAGACTGTAATTAATGTGAAGGTGAATTAAAGCAACAACAAAAAAAATCAGTTATCAGCACATGAATGACATACAAATACTGTGTAGTCTTGGTAGAGAGGAAAAAACTTTGTGGCGTTCAAAACTAAGAAATTATTTTAATGGTAAAAATACCTCCCTCTGACCATCAGCTTTTCACCTTACTCTGTGCTAGACCTTCCTGTTCCCCTCCAGCTGTTGTTTCTGCACGTGTTTGTAAGTGCAGTCATGGGTTTGCAAAAATTTTCCCTATTTCGTTGTTCCTTTCTCTCAGAAGGCTTAAAGCTGAGGAGGATTTTCTGACCAGACCAGCTGGTCCTGTGAACTGACTCACTGGTAAAAGTAGAAGTAGCTGCTTGATTTTAATTTACCAGGACCTTGTACAAGTTACCTTGTGTCCCAGAATAAGTACAAATACAAATATTTCTCTCTCTGAATGAAATAAATGAAAAAACAGTCTCAAATTCAGATTTGGTTTTTTTTAAGGCAGCTAACTTCAAATTCAGTGACAGGATGAGCACATCAACAAAGATTTTTAGCCAGGTTTAATGTGAAGGCACACCTTAGAAATCACAGGTACTTACCATTTTACTGCATCTTCTGTTGTCTTTTGTCCAGTAGCAACCAAGGCTTTTTGCCTAGAAAAAGCACAAAATTGGTTCCTCAGAATACCAGAAAGAAAACTTTTATAAAGTAAAGGCATTTGGTGACTATGTTCATCAAGTCTATTTTCCAGCACAGGCAGGACCTTTAGCAAGAAGGTTTTTCCTAGCAAATGTTATTGTTCTTGAAGCCTTCTAGATAGCTTTTTTCTCACTGCAAGTCTTTAATTCCTTTAAGATTGGTAACCTGTCCTCCCCATAAGATGCCTTCCCATGGGTGTTCTGGAGGTGTTTCCTCGGCAGCCTTACTGACTATATGAATTTCCTTGGGGTTAGATAAACCATCCTTCCAAGCACTGTAAGAACTGGGTTTTCTTGGTTCATAGCAAAAAGGTTCTGATTCCAGATGACAGGGCCAAGCCCATACATTAAAACTAAGCAAAACATGCTTATACTGGAGTTTGAAATCTGGATTGAGGATCCCCCACAGCCAGCAGAGAGCCAGATCTAAGCCAGCAGCTCAGTCCAAGATGAGGGACAAAACCTCTCATTTCTCTCTGTTAATGCAACTTCCATTCTCTGGGGTAGGATTTGATTCACATTTCCTTTTCCCACTAGAGCTTTCAAAAAGCCAGCTATGTGTTTCGCATGAGCAAATCTTTGTGCCTAAATACTGGGTGATGGGTGAAGGATTCCAGTGTTCAAGCAGCAGCTGCACTCATGAGCCCAATTTCCACCCCTGAAATGCACTTAGAAACTTCTCAGAAGAAACATGAAGGGGAAGTAGAGACAGAGGGCACTGCAAAAAATACTACTGAATTTCTTGGCATCTGCTGATGTCTTTCCTTCTCTTTTGAGGCCACCCTTTCTGGCCACTGGCACCTGAGGGCATTGAGTTGTGTTGCCTCTTCTCATTTTTGTTCTTCCTCCATCCCCGTGACACCTGAACACACATCAGCATTGAGCTGCAGGACTCAGGCTCATCCTTATAATCCCTCCCAGTCTTCTGTCTTCAGTATAAAAACTACACTTGGGCTTGTTAATAACATTTATATGGAAACATTGCTGGCTCTTTAATGGGGTTCAGCAGGGCTGAGGACAAACATGAGCCTTTCTGCTAGGTCGTGGTTGTTTTCTTTAAAAGAGCCAAGCAGCTGTTAGTGGCTATAAAGTCGTTTATTGTAAAGGCACATCAATCTCAAAAGGTAAAGAGTCACAAACGTTAAAGTCCATGCTAAAAGTTTCCAGCATAGAGTCCCAAACAGAAGTAAAGTCCCAATCAGAAGTAGAAGCTGCTCCTGTTGAGGCCCCGGGAGGGTGGATGTTGCTGTTGCAGCTCCTCTCTTCTTCAGGTGATGATGGTGGGGGTGAGGAGAGGAGAAAAGTGAGAGCAAGAGCTCTGTCCCCAATGCACAGACTCTTATACACAAATTACCCAACGAGCTAAAAACACAAACCCAAACCACTTCTTCTGAACCTATTAGAATTCTAGTTTCTTAGCACGCCAGGTTACGTATAAACTGTGCATATGGTCTGTCTTGTTCTATCTAAAAAATGTAAGCAATATTCTTACCATAGTTTTATTATGTCTAAAACTACATTCTTGGAGCCTACATGGAAACTTGTTTTCAACACTAGTATCTAGGACTTTGTTTTTCAACTTTCACTAGAACTGGTTCTTTTACACTGGTATCTAAGACTTTTACTCTTTAAAGCACTTAAAACATATTCTTACTTACTTACTTGCTTGCTTATTCTAAAACTTTAACTTACACCTCTACTTTATTTATGACTAGCTTAATATACATCAATCCATTCAAAGGTTTTAATTCAATCCCTGAACTCTAATTTCTCTCTCAAGAATTCAGAGAGACCTCTGATTTGCAGACTCAACATCTTTCCACTCAAACTTCACCTTCTACATCTCTTCTCCATAAAGTAAATCAACTCCTGTGAGCAGATCAATGCACAACCACGAGGTCTAAAGCCAGCCCATGCCCTCTGTGACTGAATACTGCACATTTCCTTTCTGTGCCTCTGCTGAGCCCTCCTTCTCCATCACACCAAACACAAACAACCATGTTTCTGTCCCTCTCCTCACAGCTTTTCTTGCTGTGCCTTGTGGAGGTGTCAGTGGCAGTGATGCCAGGGCTCATCACCATCATTGCACCTCCAAGGGAGTGTTTCACCACTTCTTGCCACTCTGCTCCTCCCTCCTGGGGACAAGCTCTGTGCAAACAGCTCTGAAGCTAAAACAGAGCTTGGCTTCAGCTTTTCTCTACCATAGGGCCTTCAAAATTAAATGTAAGGGTAAACTGAGGCCATGAGCTGCCATCCTGCTCAGTCCCATCTCCTTCTTCCCTTGTTCTCCTGTCTGTGCCTGTCCTCACCTTTTGTCTAATCATGTGTTGGCTGTTAGATGATTTCCAGCAAGGTTTATGGAGCCTTAGCGCTAGGAGTGCATTAGGCTGTGACTAATCCTACACTTCCAAGATGAGAAGTGAAAATTGAAAAATAATGCAAAGAGTAAGTTCTGCATGTACCA
This sequence comes from Rhabdornis inornatus, assembly GCA_013397075.1. Classification (NCBI taxonomy): domain Eukaryota; kingdom Metazoa; phylum Chordata; class Aves; order Passeriformes; family Rhabdornithidae; genus Rhabdornis; species Rhabdornis inornatus. The sequence goes on from VWZS01001418.1 coordinate 26,177, forward strand.
GTTTCCCTCAGATAGAGAGAAGAATAAACCATTGAGAATCTGTAATGAAAGTAGATTAAAAATAAATCTACAATGAGAATAAACGAACTCTTCCCTAAAACAGAAACTGCTGGCATTTTTGGCCTTAGGCTAGACTTGACCCTCACATATTTGAGTTTCATTCATTGGGGAAATGCTGCTTTGGCCTGTTGGTTCTACATGATGAAAGATTTTGTAATACTTCCACCCCACCTCATATTTCTCAGGCCAGGACATCTCAAAAGAAACTTTTCAGTGCTTTCATTCATGGTTTAATTGAGGGACAACAGAGACAGCTAAAAGGCTTTTTAGAAACACAATCAAAATTTTGGTCTTAAGGTCAATAATAGGAAATATTTTTTAAATTGCTTTTTGATATTTTGTTATCTTACATCAATTTGCGCAGTATTTCTGCTGCTGCTTCTTAATTTTGAACTGGGAAACACAAAGTCATCTCAGTAACAGCAGAAACTGTTTTGAAGGGGATTGGAAAAGCATCACATAAAGCAGAAAAAAAATTCGGAAAGTAGCCATTACTTTGGGCTGACCAAAGTTAGAGTATTAATAGAGAAATGATGAGCCATGTTTTCAGCCCACAGCTAAAATCCCACTGTATATCACTGGGAAAAAGGAACTCAGTTCCCTTGTGAGCTGTGCCCGTTGTGTCTGACATTGATTGCTACCACAGCTGTTCCCAAAAAACAACACAGCACTTAAAAATGGAACCTCTTCCACTCACTTAATTTTCAATCAAAAGGTAGAGAGATGTTGCTCTTCTTTCTAAAATATTTTTGTGAGGGGTTCTTTGATATTTAAATAATAAGATTTTTTTTTAACAGTTTGAACCAAAATGTCCCTACTTGCCATCCAGAAATTGGAAAATCCTCCCCAAAACTTGCCTGTCCAACGGGAGAGATGTTTGGAGGAGGAGTGATTGGCACTTTTCTTTTGCATTAACTTGTTTACCTGCCATCAGTTACTTTCTCATCCATTGGAGTTGCCAAGAATAGTGCCTCATTCTTTCCTATGACACTTTCTATGCAGGACATGATTTTTGGAACAAGACCCTGATTCAAAACAGGAAGAAAAATTGCCAGACTTAGGTGGCATCTTAAGAAAAAAACCAGTTTCCAGTGACAACATCCAGCAGGAGATTTTTGCCAGGCCTGAAAAAACCTTTGGTTAGAAATTACATCCATGTTTTATTCCCTTTTAATTAGAGTAATAAGCAGAAAAAAAATGAAAAAGTATGTATCCCAAGAGCAAACCATGGTCAACTTCTCAACTCATTAAAAGCCTCTCAAAACTCAGGATGTGAGAGGGTGTGCATCTTTAGATTTACAGAGTATTTTAAAATACTGGATATTGAGCAGATTGCTTTCGCTACATGGGCAATACATACACTTTTATATGAAATTCAGAGCAAGACAGGTCTGATCCCTGCATGGGGACATCACCCCCAGGAGCAGCACAATCTCCTGACCAAAAAAACCTGCCTGTATGGGGATTTTATGGCAGACACCCGATATCTTAAATAAATCTCCCAGTGCAGAGGCATCTGAGCACGCTACTCACGCGATATGAGCCGGGAATCCTTTGGCCAGGAGAGGCTCGAGGAGGGCAGAGGTGCTCCTGCCCCGGTGCTTGTTGGACACCTTTGCATACAGCTGTGCCTCTGCCACCGCCATCCCTCCGTGTGCTCCCTCTCTGTGCTGGCAGAAACCAGGAGGAGGGTGTGAAGGAGGGAGGGAGTCAGAAAATGAAACAGAGAGAGAGAAAGAGGCGGATAAAATAAAATTTAAAAAAAAAAAGCCCAAACCAAAACCTCACACCCCTTGTGATCTTTTCTGACAAAAGCTGACATCCTGTTTTCACAGAACCTGTGCCTCTGAATTTTTGTCGTAGGGCGGCCGAAAAAGCAAAACTTTTCCTCTCTGCCCTGGCAGAACATGAGGAGCCCAAAGGTAACCACCAGAGTGAGAGTGGGCTTGCTGAAGGGGCTCAGGTGGAATCGTTTAGCTTTTCACTTTGAAGTGTCTCCTGAAAGCCAAGAAATCCACCTGAGCTGTGCTGGATCCCAGGAACCTGAGTTTTTTGAGCTCTCTGTGCTTTCTGGCACTCACCCCCTGGAAAACACTGCTTTTGACCTGAGGCCTTGGAGAAGGCTTCCAAATTTGAGTGACGGAGTTAAAATCACGGGTGTGTAGTGAAATAGAAGTGTGTAATTTCACATGGTGAAGTGAGTTTTTTATAATATAGTCATAGGTATGGGACAAGATGGAGGATTTTGGGTGATGTCTCCTTTTCGGTGTTCTTCTTCCTTCTTGTTCATGATTTCAGGTAGTAGTTTTTGGTTGGAGAGTTAGTGCTGCACTGAAGGTCATGGGAATTTATTTGTTGGGTTAAAAGTATAAATAATATAGGTGTTAATTCTCTATTGGACTGTTTAGCTTTAAGAGACCTTGTAGCAGCTGGTTTTAACTCCATTTTGCTCACTTTTAGCTGGTAGCTAGAAGTGTTGCAGAACTTTCTGTACTTTAGATAAAAATTTAATAAACAACCAAGCCTGAACACGAGAAAATCCATTTCCTTCGTATTTTCAATCCTGGCTCTGAGTGAAGACCAAAGAAGCTTCAGACAAGCCAGTAATTAAGTGGTGCAAACACCACCCTGTTACAGAGCTGCAACTGCACCAGGGGGGACAAGTGGGGCTGCCTACAGCATGTAGGAAGTCAGTCTGCAGGCCAAAACTTTACTTTTGGGCTCAGTTTTCAAATCCTCCTGCCCATGTCGTATGTGGCTCCTGCTTTGGTCTTCTCAGCCAAAGGCAATGAGCAACCAAACTGTAGAAGGTTAAACCCAATGTCCCATCTAGAATCACACCCTGAGGCTGAGCTTGGAGCAGCTCAGGGTGGAAGCAGGGAGGAGAATTTGTCCTTTCCAGTGGTGCCAGTCCCACTGTGGGAGCCTTTGCAGAGCTGCCCTGGCTGGTCCCCAGGCTTTCCAGCATGGCCAGGGTGGGTGAATTGGTTGGAGACAGATTTTTCTGTTCTCATTGCAGGTATCAGTGTTCCCTCTGGAGGGCAGGACACATCGCCCCATGGACTGAAAGCATCACCTGAGCTGCTGGTCACCTGAAATGAGCCCTCATGTTTTCCCCACGTTGGCTGAAGTTCCCCTTGGGATTCCTGGCCAGCTTGAGATGGTTCTCCAGCCATTTAGAGAACCATCAGAACTGTCTGAAGTCTGGTGGGGAGAGTGTCCCCATTTCCAGGGAAGGCTGCTGAAAAGAGTGACGCAGGAGATGATGAAGGATTCTTGATGTCATGGCTTAAGTTAACAGGATCATGATGTGGTGTCCTCTCCTTTGGGAGTGCCAGTCTCCACCATGCGCAGAAATGGGACTGAAGAGCTTCTCTCATCTCAGCCATGTTCCAGGGACACAGGTTTCATCATGGAAAACTTCCATTTCCTCCCTGGCCTCTCAGAAGACTTATTTCACTTACTCTCTTGTGGCTTTTTGCATCATCCTTCCTTCTCCTTCTTCCTTCCACCTTTCCCTCTGTCAGGAATCTAAGTGAAAACAACCCAGCCAAATTATTACTATTCTTGAGCATTCCTTGCAGCTGAATGTACATTTCCATTTTCTAAATCCCAGAATACAGCTGAGTTGGTCCTTCAGCAACATGAGACACTGCTTTTCCAAAAACCCTGTGCAGCCACATGGTGAAGGCTAAACCAAGCCAAGGAGGAGCAAGGTGAGTCCTGAGCTTTGTGTGCTGAAAAGGTGAAGCCCTGGGGCTGCTGCTCTCTGCCACCCACAGCTCTTGGTGTTCGGAGTTTGACAGAGGAGGAGCAAAGCTGTGAGAAGATAGGTTGAAAGAATTGTACAGAAGGAAATCTCTTCCTCATGAATTACAGCTGTACTGATTACTGAGGAGTGGAAACATCTGTGCCTGCCCAATGAGGATGAGGGTTAAAAGAGTGGATCAGTTAAGAGTATGTTGTACTTGCATTTGGAGTTAGAGCTTGAGACTGAGTTGCAGTTTGGGATGGAGCCTGCTGGCTGTGCTGTGAGGAGGTCAGGGACATGCGGTCATGCAAGGGACAGATAAGGGAAGAAGATGTTGTGTGAGAGACAGTCAGGGTAAGGTGGCTGGGAAAGGGACAGGCTGGGGTTGAATCAGTTATGCAGAGAGGAGAGAAGGAGTCAGAGCTGTGTGGAGCTGCCTATGAGGGAAGGAGTCAGAGTTGTTGTAAAGAAGTACACTGAAAGAAGACATGAAAAGCTTTTTAATAGAGGATTGGTGATGATGCTAGTCCAGTCAGTCTCAACATTGCTACATGAGCACTCGTGGCATTCCTGGGGCTCCTTTGCTAAGGGGTTGCAGGGAGTTTTGCAAATTCCACCATGTTGCCTGGTGTTCTTAGGCTAATTAAACAGTGTGCTGAATTTTTATCTCCCCCTTTCCGTAGCCATGCCATCCAGGCACACCTGATACCCTCTCCAGGTTGGGTTACAGAGGCTGTGCCTGTGATGCCACGGCCGGCTGGAAACCCTCCCCGAGCAGAGGGGCTCAGCAAACTCCGAATTTCCTTTGGGCTGCTTTTGATAATGAAGAAGGAAAACAGTTTTGCTTTTAACTATGACTTCTCAGGAAGAGGTAAGTGAAGCTTTGAGAGCATGTGATAGCCTCTGAATAAGCAAAATGTCAGTGTTTGCCTTGCATGTAATTTAGTTCCAAATGCTGTTTTGTTTCATGATGGGCAAATTATGCACCAGCTAGAAGGCTTTTTGATTTTAATATTTAACAATCACGCTGGCAGATTCTCCACAAAGTTTAATTTATGTTAATTGAAATGTAGGTGAAGTTTTACCAAATGAAAGAGCATGAACTTTATCGCTGAAAGGTGAAAAAGCACTCCAGGTTATATTCCATTATAGATATAATGTCATAGATAAAACATGTGTTCTTTGCCTAAAATGTGTCACTGTAAGCATTTTCTGGGACTGACTCTGCAAATATGCTGCTCTTACAGCTTACCAGCTCCACTGTCTTTAATAAACCTGAACCTATTTCACACCACTCTGAGTTCAAAAATCTGATTCCTTTTGCCATTACAGAGAAACGGAGTCAGAAATTAGCATTTCGAATCTATTTGCCCCAAATTACAGTGTTACTAACTTCAGTTTTTTTCCTTGTGTAGTAAGTCATCACAAGCTTGCTGGAGTAAAATTCCCCTGCATGAGAGCATCCTGTCAGGTGCTGTGCTGCTGTCCTATACATTTTAGTCTTTGTTTTGCTTCCTATTGCAATTGTAGAGCAGGGGATGGATTCACACCCCCAGTGTGAGTTATTAAAAGTAGCTCTGGTGCTTAGACCAATCTGAACAAATATTAACCTCAGTAGTTTGCTGGTAAATTAATTATAAGTACTTCTCTCATGAAAATGAAGTACATAACAATGTATTGTGTCTGGCTCTGAGGTGCCCAGCATAGGAAGGACATGGACCTTGCTGGAGTGAGGCCAGGAAGATGCTCAGAGAGCTGGAGCACCTCTGCTAAGAGGAAAGGCTGAGAGAGTTGGTGTTCTTCATCCTGGAGAAGACCTCTTCTCTCTCCAGAGAGACCTTGTTGTGACCTTCCAGTGCCCAAAGGGTAAACAAGAAGGTTTAGATGAGGTGTTAGGAAGAAATTCTTCACTGTGAGTGTGGTGAGGCCCTGGCACAGGGTGCCCAGAGCAGCTGTGGCTGCCCCTGGATCCCTGGCAGTGCCCAAGGCCAGGTTGGACACTGGGGCTTGGAGCAGCCTGGGACAGTGGAAGGTGTCCCTGCCATGGCAGGGGTGGCACTGGATGGACTATGAGGTCCCATCCAACCCAAACCATTCTGTGGTTCTATGGCAACACTATAATGATTATTTTCTTTCTTTTTTTCTTTTCTTTTTTTTTCCTCTCCTGTTGAGTCAGGTTCAAGAGACAAATCCCACTACTGGAAGTCTTGAAATCATCTCTGTTACAGAAGATGAACCGCCAGTACCACAAATTCAGTTTACCTTCAAAAGATTTTTCTTCATACCACAAGCAAGAGTGGACCCGAGTGCAGATGGATCTGGTAGGGACAATCCACAGCCCTTTGACCTTTGCAATCCCAATGGCCACTGTGTGCCAAACTGTGCTTGCCCACCCAGAGCAAGCAGTCACACCAAGGAGGAAGAAACGGGACCTTCCTCCCCCAGGTGTGAGGTTTGGCAGCTCAGTGATGTGATGACATCTTGTGTCCACTTGCACACTCAAGCATTTTTCACAGCCAGATTATTCACACAGAAGCAAATGTTTCCCCACACTTTTCAGATGCATTTTTGAATGGTTTGTTTGAAATTTTGCCAACCTGGAGATTGGTCCATTAAAAAACCTGAATATATAATGCAGCAGCCTTGGAGGATTAGAATGTCTGTTTGCTGCTTCCCATAGGTTTCAAAATAGCCAAGAGCTCCAACAGAAGCAGGCTGAGCTTCCAGAATGAAAATAGAGCAATTTAATTTTCTAGTCCATTAGCTAAGATTTTTGGCATGCCAGACACCAACTCCATTGCCAAAACCAGTTATTCAGCTGCTGCTGAGAGTCTGAGGAAGCTGGGATTTACTGAAGAGTCTATAAACCCTTGGAGACACTCCTTATCCTTGACTGATTGTATCTGCAAATCTCAATTATCAAGCCTGAAGAACGGGGCAGTGAAGAGTTGCATGAACTGAAATTAAAGACAAGGCTCTGCCAGTTCCTGTGTGCACTCATGACCCAGCTGTGTTTGCTATTTCCCCACAGTTTGCCCTTTGTATATCAGAATACATTTGAGACAAGTAAGCAGCTCATCATTTTCAGCAGAATCTCTTGTTGTCTTCCAGACTGTCAATACCACTAAGTAGAGGTCAGCTATGGAGGTCAGTGGTTGGTAAACAGGTCCAGCTCATGAAATGTATTCTGCAATAACTACTAATGTTTATTTCAACTTTAGATGCATCTTTTTGTACTTGAAAACTCAAGACTCAGCCTTGAGTTATCACTCAGTTCTCTTCTTGCCTTTATAGCAAAACTTTGAACAGATCACTTTTTCACAATTTTTGAGACTAGTTAGAGGATCCTGCTTTTTTTGCAAATTTAGCTTTCAATAATTTTCAGTTAATCTTGCTTCTGGTGACTTTCCTCCTTCTTGTCTTGAACTTCTATTTATGAGCTGCACACAGGTTTGATTACACAGAGAGAACAGGTCTGAATTTCATTTTTACCCCAGGACTCAAGTTTTCAGCAGAGGTGCTCATAAGCTTGAAAAGCTCCCAGTGTGATGTAGCCCATGAAAATGAAAATTTTAGAGCTCACATTGTTAATCTAATTGAGGACAGGCCAGGGGCTTCAGACCCTCCCAAGGCAAATGCTCAAGGGATGTCTGAGAGCAGCAGCAGCCCCAAAGCACTTCAAATCTTCTCGTTTCCTGACAGAGCAAATCCAAATCCCTTCAGGTGAGGTCAGCTCATAAAGTATATCCAGGGGTTATTGATGACATCTAGTTCAATGTTAGATAAATCTTTTTTTGATTGCCAGCTCAGCTGATTTAACCTCACAGAAGCTTTCTCTCTGTTTGTTTTTCAGGAGATATCGAACCACCTTCAATGTGCCATGCTCTTGTCTCTCTAAAATACTTCCCATATATCTGTGGTTTATTCCTTGCAGTAATCCTAGCAGTTGCCATTGGCCTAGGTGGTGAGTACTATTAGTTATTTATGAAGTTCTCACTTAACCATTCAAATACTTAATTTTTCATGAGCCTTTTACTGAGAATGGAATTAAACTGCTACTGTGGCTTGTTTGTGGAAGTAAAAAATCTTGTTGATGTGATGGCTTTAAATTTTATTTAAACCTAGGGATAAAATAGGTCTGGCACTCTTGAGAGGATTGGTTTAATATTTACAACACTGGGGAACCTGCAGCTTCCGGACACCTTTCTCTAGCAAAGTTTTGTCACCTCCCCTCGAGCAATAAGCTGAGTTTAGAAACTGGGGGTAAAAAAAACCTCTGTGGATAGCCCACACCATATTTTTATCTTGTAATTCACTTCTCCTAAGTCTGCTTTCAAAGAATTAAAGAACTTTCCCCTACCAAAAACAGCTTCTAAAAAGAAAAGGGGAGTGAAGAATGAGTTTAGCTGTGGCTGGGAAGTGTGGCCTGCCCAGGTCCAGGGGTCACATATCTTGATGTGTCTCCACACCTGGAATAGGGATCAGCTTGTGGGAGGTTGAGGCATCCCCTTGGGAATAGCAAACACTGGATGTGTTTTCCAAGCGTCTCCCCAATTTCCTCCTCAGGGTCTGAGGCACCAGGCAGGATCTCACCCTGGAGTGAAACTTAAACTGTGTAGAGGGAGCTGGGAAGGAATCAGCACACACAGCAAGGCTGACTCCTCCTAGGAGTCATTAGTAATAAATGAGTTTTAGCAGCACCATGTAGCAACCTGCAGGTTGTATTTCAAAAGTTCCTGGAGTACAGGAGCTGGCTTTTCTTTAGCAAGACTGAAATCTGGACAGATAATGGAATGCTGAAATGTTAAATTAAAATCCAAGTGTGTTTTCATTGCCCTATGTTCTTTCATTCCTTTTAGTCCAGTACAACTGCATTGGGAAGTTTCGCTGTCGATCATCCTTTAAGTGTATCCAGAAATCAGCCAGGTGCAATGGTGTCTTCAACTGTAAAGAAGGGGAGGATGAGTACAGATGTGGTAATTTAATTTTGATTATAAATCCCTCCTACCTCCTCCTGTAGAACTGGCAAGTTATCAAGGAATGCTTGTTGTAGAGAGTTTGAGTGAGACAAGAAAGAGACCAATGGAATATCTAAATCACCGCTTCAGAGGAACAATCTCTCTGAGGTACTGATTTACAGTTTATGAAAAATCAAACTGCTTTTTAGATAAATGTGATGATTGCTGAATATTGTTACTGCCAGTTTTGATAATTTTCTCCATTAGAAGCCCAGATGCTTTTTGACTGCTCACATTTCCTCTGCCTGCAAGGTATAACCCCACTGCCTTATGATGTGTAAATACAGAGCTCTGTATTCACTGGCACACTGTTGTGCTGTGTCAGTTTTGAAGATTGCAAAAGCCTGGTATTATCTTAAAGGATGTGGGAATGGGAGAAATCAGCCTTTTGTGTACTCAGTGCTGCAGAGTTTGCTGCTTCATGTGTGAAATGTATAACTTCTTTCTGGATTTCTCTCTGCGGTGGTTTTGGGAATCACAGGGATGTTTTAAATGGTTCTTCCCTGTCCTGTGCTATGGAAGGTGACTGTGGTGTTCACAGCCACTGGAGGGAAAGGACTCTAACATTGATAAACAGAATAACTGGGTTTTAGCTCAGTGCACTTGTAATCCTGGCTCCTGTACCTCCAGATAAGGAGACAGCACAGCTCTTCATCTGTGCAGAGGAGGAATGACAAGAACCACAAGCTTTTGGCCCCAGCACAATGTGTTCAGCATTTGGAGAGTTTTCCCCAGGGAGGCTTGAAGCCTCTATGGAGCCAGTGGCAATATCTCTCATTTTCCTGTCCTCCTCTGCAATTCCATAACACTGGAATTGTGGCACGTGTGGGAAAGCCCTGTTCAGCAGTGACCATGTGCATAGCCTCCCTTCTCCCTGGGAGCACCACACAGATGTGCCCTTTCCCAGGTCCAGGACAGCTGGGCACAAGTGATGCACCTCTCTGACACAGGAGGTGTCACCCACCACCTTCCATCCCTCACCTTGACCATGGGTTTCCTCAGGGCAAAGCATCTGCAGCTGCAGCTCACTGCAATCAGCAAGATTTGCTCACAGCTCACTGGAGGGCCAGGCAGCCTCCACCACCTGTATTAGAGCTGACATTCACATGAGCAAAGATTTTTTTTTTTTCCCTCCAGCTGTCCTACCTCAGAGTACCTTAGCTCCCTTCTTTAATGGGAAGGGGAAAATTCTGTCAAAGAATCCAAATGAAGAAGACAAGTAGTAAAAACTTGGTGAGCCAGAAAACACAGACACCCCAGTGGCGCTGTTGTGTGCCTGATGTGGATCTTCACAGCTCACTGAGGCTTTTCTTGTCCTGAATCTCAAAGTCAGGCTGAGTGGGAAGAGGGCAGTGCTGCAAGTGTTCACCTTGGGGTCCTGGAGAACCGTCTGCTCTGATGACTGGAGGGCAGAGTATGGGAACATGACCTGCAAGCACCTGGGCTTCTCAAGGTATGGATACCAACTTCATTGGGCATTTTGGACAAACTCTGAGGTTTTCAGTCTTTCTAATGAAACGTTGTGTTAGTTTGTGCCTTAAAAATGATGTAACAATCCACCTCTGAATTATGTGATTGAGGAGATTTGAGATGATGTGGGAAATAGTTCTGTACATGGCAGATACCTTTTATTACTGCTATAAATCCTGCATGATGGCTAAATATAAAGGCTTGGCTAAATCTTCCCTGTGTGATGCAGGTGTCTAAATCCTATTTGTCACTCTAGTAGCCTGTCAGAGAGGCACTAAAAAACATATGAGCATTTTCCACTTCTTTTACTTCCCCTGTAGGTAAATTGTATACACAATTCATGTCATGACATCTGATAGGATTCAATGTCCACCTCATAATCAGAGAAGAACATGGCAAGGCAGCTCTTGCTGGATTGATCCCATTCCTGAAAAACCATTTCTTTCACAAAATTGAGAAAGATTTTAAGTGATTTGGCATGATGCTGTTATTTCTTACCATGGCGTCGTTCTGATTTCTGTTATAGTTAGTAGTATAAAGCTTCTTTATTTAAAGTCTTGTTGCCTTTAGGATAAAATAAATCTCAATTTTTCAACGAAGAGAAGAAAAAAATTAAAAATTATTCATCCTCCCTGCTGCAAAACATAACTCTAGAAAAAGGAGACAATAAGCTTCTTAGTGCCTCAGGAAATGTGCCAACCGCTTAAAATGAAAAGCTTCATTGTAATACTACAATTAAAATTTATTTTCTCTGCCAGTTAAATGCATCTCAGCACAAGTGGCTTCCACACATGATTATGTCAAAAATACATGCATGTGGTAAGGAGCATAGGGGGAGGATAGAATTGCTTTTATCAAATACCAGAATCTGATTATTGCAGGTTTCATTAGCAGAACTGGTGAATTATTTAAGCAGATTGCTGCAGTGCTGTCTGGGGAAGCTGTGCTTATGGTTTATTTGCAGTTACGTGAGTTCAGGTTACCTGCCCGTGGCTGCAGTTGAAAAACAGTTCCAAAGACATTTCGTGTCCCTCAGCCACTGGTTCTCAGCTGATCAAGTGACATCCCTGCACAATGCCACCAACCTCAGGTATGCCTTCAGGAAGAGAGCAATCAGTAGAAGGGGAATTACTGATAGTTTGGGATTGTTGCTGTTTTTTCAGGCATGTAGTACTTTGGTGGTGTTACATATACTAGGCTGAGGCTCAGCACCAGTCTTGCTGGATTATGAACTGATCCAAGACCCATTAAAATCAGCAAAGGCTTTCAAACGAGCTGTTTGAAATGGCTGTTTGTCCCATGATGCCATTTTTGCAAATGGGTAGGCACCAGGCACTTCTGTTTTTCCATTACGAAGCAGTTTGTTCCAGTTTGCAGATCCTTACACATTTCCCAGTGGGTTTATGAAGCCTTTATGGTCCATTTATTCCTCCTGATAAATTTCTTAGTTACCTTCCAGTGAGAAGGGAGCAATGGGTCCAAGGAGACTTCAGACCTGCTGATGAGTTCCTGCTTGTGGAAGAGTGAACCCCTCTTCAGCAGGGCAGCATATGGTCTGCAGCCTCCTGGTGGCCAAGCTCCCAAATTCAGGATTTCAGTTAAGAGCCCTGATTAGATTGGATGAGTTCATGCCTTTGTACCTCTTTCAATATATGAGTTACTTATATCTGTGTGCACAGGAAAATTATATAATATTGGAGAAAAACAATGTATTTGTGAATTGGGACTAATGCTGCACTGTCTTCTCAGGGAGGAATGCACTTCTGGCAATGTGATCATCTTGAAGTGCTTGGGTAAGAATCAGAAAAAGTGCAAATAAAAGCAGTAACTATCCTTCTTTATTCATTGCATGGCAAGAGTTGGGAGCAACTGTGTACTCAGGGCATGTTATAATATAAGTTTATCACGCCAAAGAAAAAAACATATTTTTTATGTAAAATATGAAATTCTTTCATATTTTACAAAGTGAAAATAGGCTGGGAGAGCAGATTGGGAGCATCAGATAGCAGAAGCATTTCAGTGAGAATCCCAGTAGGAAGTGTGTATTTAAGGGCTGTGTGTTGAGCCCATGGACTCACACTGTAGAGCCCATAGATTCACACTGTAATTCGAAGTCTTTGGCATCTTGGCAGGAAAAGGGAAATTCTGCTGTAATTGAATTTTCATCCCATGCCTCTCCATGCCACCTAGTTTTCAGACTGGGATTCAAAAAAAATCAAAATACAGCAGCAAAATCACCACGAGGGGAGAGGAGGTGCTTGAGCCAGGGTGGGTGGGACCCTGAGGATGAAGGAGGGCAGAGCAGGGGGGACTTACAGGGAAAGGACATAGATCCCCCCAGCCCATGAGTGACCTGCAGGGATGGGAGGGAGGAGGAGAAACCTCTGGGATGTGGCCATGGGGATGCTCCAGCTGCAGAGACCTCCCACCCTCAGCAGGGCTGGGAGAAAAGGGGCTGGAAGTGACCCAAACCAGGGCTGTTTTTCCTCTCTGAACCATAACCTTTGCTTCCTGGCAGCCTGTGGGACTCGGGCCAGCTACGGGCCACGGATTGTGGGGGGCAACGCGTCGTCACCCCGGCAGTGGCCCTGGCAGGTGAGCCTGCAGTTCCAGGGCCACCACCTGTGTGGGGGCTCGGTCATCACCCCCCTCTGGATCCTCACAGCCGCCCACTGCGTCTACGAGTGAGTGCCCAAACCCCCCTGCTCAGGGGATGCTCTGCTGGCTCTTAAAAACAACCGGCAGGATGTGCTGCCTAATGAGTTTAATTATGGCTGGGAAGTGTGACCTGCCCACGTCCAGGGGTCAAATATGTTGATGTGTCTCTGTTGCTGTTCGTTAGGGATTAACCCTTGGAAGGGTGGAAATAAAGCACACAGCAACATGGTCATCTGTCAAGATAGGAAGGAGATGAAGTTTATTCTAACACACGCTCCTTAAATATACACGAGCGCTATTCCAGGGACAGAATACAGCTCACTGGTCAGAGCGAGCAGCACTTCTTGCAAGGATGTTTTCATTATAAACAACGGAGTTCTCAAAATTCACACTCTGTAAACAGTGGCAGGTGCCTTTGTTTCTTTGTTCCTGGGAAAATCTCTGCTCCCCGGCCAGCCCCTGGGAAAGCTCTGTGTTCACACAAAACTTTCCCATGGGCTACCTGAGGCCTTCTATGTGTCTCCACACCTGGAATAGGGATCAGCTTGTGTGAAGCTGAGGCATCCCCTTGGGAATAGCAAACACTGGATGTGTTTTCCAAGCGTCTCCCCAATTTCCTCCTCAGGGTCTGAGGCACCAGGCAGGATCTCACCCTGGAGTGAAACTTAAACTGTGTAGAGGGAGCTGGGAAGGAATCAGCACACACAGCAAGGCTGACTCCTCCTAGGAGTCATTAGTAATAAATGAGTTTTAGCAGCACCATGTAGCAACCTGCAGGTTGTATTTCAAAAGTTCCTGGAGTACAGGAGCTGGCTTTTCTTTAGCAAGAGTGAAGGAGCGATGCCTTAGGGTTTTAACTTTTATGTTTTTAATGTATTTGTAATCCTGCAATTCTTCAGTGTATAACTCTAAACTCCATACAATGTGAGCTGCTGCTTTCCCATTTTGTTCAGACAACACAATTCCTCTCCAGGCCTGGCAATCAAGGTCACCTCACTGTCTTGAGCCCCAAGAAATGTAAACAAGAGTGAATTTTTGGGTAGCAAATTTGGGGTAAATAACTTCACTACCTGAAGCTATGATTGGAAAATTAACTCCCAATGTGCAAATGGACCAAACATATAAAAATGAGAACCCATGATGTATTGTCCATTTTCGGTGTAACCCCTGGGGGCTTCATCTGCCCTAAATGTACCTGAAGGCCCTTCAATAAATAAACCTGCCTTTTATTCCCTTAATTTTGTCCAGCTTCTGTTTTTAGGTAGTCCCAAAAAGGCATCATAACATTTAAGCCATTCCTCTCTCTTTTTGCACAAGTCTTTATTGAAAAAACACTTCCCCAGGAAGTGGTCCAAACCCAGGGCCCCAGTTTCCAGATGTTCTGGCCACTCACAGCTCCCTGGGAAAACACCTTAAAACAAGATTTAAGTGCTAGATTTTAGGTATCCCAACCTGCAATTTCTGTAAATTCCATGCACAGAATTTGTGTTTGGTTTCTCTGATCCAGTGGAGCTCCAAAATAAATTACAGGATTCTTTTTGACAGGATCAATCAGTGATTATTAGTCACTTGTACTGTGCTTTGTGCCCTTTGCCACTTACTCACTACTCCTTTTTATGCAATTGAAGAGGTCTTTGAGCTGTAAATAGATGCTAAATAGTTATTTCAACTCTTCTTATTTCTGTAATTACAAACATATTTATAATGAGCTGACTGGTTTTGCAGTCTTGTTTGATGCTAATAGTGCAGGAGCACTTCTTGGTCTTACAAACCCCAGGCCCCTTTCACCAAAGGCATTTAGACAGCTAAAATGGGATTTGTCTGACCGTTTTTATGAACCTACAACATGGATGCCTTCTTCTGAGTAAATTCTTGTAGGATGCTTCTACACCCAGTAGAGAGAAGAAATGGGACAGACAAACCCCACACCTAGTTCCTATTTAGAGCCCTGTGTTGCCATAAAAATAATTACTTAGGAATTCAATATTTTAGAACCTTTGTCCTTGACTTTTTTTCCCCCCCAACCCAGCTGGTTGTGGTGTGTTTGAAGGGGAAAGGAACTGGCAACAAAACCCACATCCCTGGAGCCTTTTTCCCAGGGGAGTGAGGCCAAAAGGAGAACTCATGTGCTGGAGGCTGAAGGATATGCCAGCTCATGAACTGGGGCAGAAACATCTTCCAGAAGGGAATCTTCTCCTTGGAAATGCCTTGCTACAAGTGCTGCTGAGCTCTGTGCAGGTGTGCCAGGCTGTGGGGTGTCACAGGAGCACAGACAGCTGGGCTGATTTGCAGTAAGATATGTATAATTGCGCTGATAATGTACCAGTGGCCCAGTGCCTTACTAAGATTAGTCACTTCTTCTACATTTTTAAAAATTAGATGCAAAATATAGCCATTATTAATAGAGAGGTAAGCCAGTACAGCAGACTGGAGTTACTTGCCTGCAGAGGTTGATGTGGTCTGTAAGCTCAGGGGACAATGAGAAAAACCTGAGTGTTTTCCTGGGGGTTTGACATCTCCTCTCCCTCTTTGTTCCAGCCTGTACTTGCCGAGCTCGTGGAGCGTTCAGGTTGGTTTTGTGACTCAGCAGGACACCCAGGTTCACCCACATTCCGTGGAAAAAATAATTTACCATCGGAATTATAAACCCAAGACGATGGGGAATGACATAGCTCTGATGAAACTGGCAGCACCTCTTGCTCTCAATGGTAAATTATCTCTGTGAGCTTTCACTTGGCTTTCTCACCTTCCCAGCTAAAACACCCCTGTCCACACAACACCAGCAGAAACCCCCCAGCCTCAGTGTGAGCACCTCTGTACTCCATACCCAGGCATGGACAGCAACAACGTGCTGCAAAATGTTCCCAGTCCACTCTGGTATTGATTTACTGCAGGCATTTATTAATAGGCAAACATTAACTTTATTCTTTCTAAATATTCTTCGTATCTAAAATAAACACCTGCCTCATTCTGCTTGGAGGTCACAGCGATTTTTATCATGTCCTTTCTGTGAGTACTGGGGGATCCAGAAGTGTCCAAAGCTGAAAATCAAACTTGAATTTCAAACAGAAGAGATGGCAATTTGGATGTAATGATGATTGAAATTAAAACTAATTTTATTTTCTTGATAGGATTCTACCTACAGTTGACACAATGAGTTGAAATAATATGTAATGATGTTGTATGAATTGAAATGCTCACCTGCCAAGACCTCCTAATCACTGTGAGCTGACTGCAAAGGGGAGCTGGTGCTTTTTGACACATCTAGATAGTTGTTTTCTAAATAAATTCTCTTGTAATGGTTTAAAACTTCCCTTTTAATGAAAATTAAGCTTGATTTTGTTCTGTTTTTTCTCTCAGCTACTCCTGATTTCTTCTGCTTATAAATAGCTTTGGGAAGCTGTGAGGAGCAGTAGTGGCTCTGCACCTGAGCATGACCCCACTGTGTTCCATTCTTTGATACCTTGAACTGGGATCACTGCACTGTGGAGAACAGAACCACTGGGACCTGCCCAGTTGTATTTTGCATTTTCCCAGCACCCCTTTATCCCTGCAAGCATTAAGCACTGATTTTATCACATGAAATTCCATGTCCCAGAGCACAGAGACACAGAAACTCTGTGAGCTGATGGGTGGCAAGCAAAGAACCCTCCAAAAATCTTTTTGCCCTCTCAGGGATGTGCACACCCAACTTCTTGTCTCACCCCAGCAGCCCCCAGGCCTCTGATCTGCCCTTCAGCTGCATTTCTTCTTTGCTCATTCTTCAATTTATTGACCTGCTGACACCTCCTTGTGTTGCTTCATACCTAAAACTAAATGGGGCTGCAGTGGGTTTTGTCTCAAACCCTCAGTGTTGCCCACAAAACAAAAAACCTGCAGAAAACTGCCAGGCTATTTATGTGGGGAGTGGGTGGTGTTCATCACAAGTTCACTGCAAGCCAAATCTTCAAGTTTATCTGAGACATATAAAAATTTTTTGCTAAATTTTTATTCTCTTCTCTCTCCCTC
>VWZS01001418.1:43174-98245 GCA_013397075.1 Rhabdornis inornatus
TTTTTTTTAAATAGGTCACATTGAACCCATCTGTCTACCCAATTTTGGTGAACATTTCCCAGCAGGGAAAATGTGTTGGGTATCAGGATGGGGAGCAACTGTGGAAGGAGGTATTTATTTTAAATTGTCTGCTGATTATTTCACTATATGCACACATCTTATATACCATAAATACAAGATTTGAGTGGGGCACTCTTTAACGCTAAATTTTCTGGAATATCCGGAGGTGGAAAGAAGACATATTACTAAATTTTACGCACAAACTGAATTGCAGAAGCGCTGTGCAAACTCTTATCACGAGGAATGGATGGGTATCCTCTGAAACAGTTGAAAATGACACATATAAAATGTCCCCAGTGTTATGCTCAGCCTGTCAAACAGGCTGTGCCCTTTAGAACTCAAGCATAGGAAGCACAGCATGAATGCAAGAATTAACCATCCCTTTTCTTTAAAGAAAGAATATGTGTATTTTAAGGCAGGTTGGGTGATGTAGAAATTGGATAAAACAACATCAAAAAGAAAAGGGATTTTTTTTTTTTTTTACCATGACTCATGGGTCACGTTAATCAATAATAAAAACTGAACCACCTTCACATGAAAAAGGGTAAATTGTCAGGTAATTGTTTTTTATCACTCTTTATTCATGTCGCTGAACATGTTCCTGTTGTTCAAAGAGCAAGAACAGAACGTTACCTGACCCACAGATAACAGTCAAAGGTGGGGAGAAAATGAAAGCAAGGTTTGCCACGTAAAAAAAAAACCAAAACAGTCCTAAATTGACAATAGGCAGTGTGCAAATACTCCCATTTGTAGAAAGGATCCATTCAGGCTCTGAATGAAATAAAATAAATATTTATAAAGTAAATCAGATGTTTGCAGATGATTTGTTGACTAACAGAGCAGGTGATAAATTCAGAATAGGTTTTGGCACTAGTATTGAACACAATGCTCAGCAAGTTTTTTAGTTCATTAGTGTCATTAATTGTCTAGTTTGAAGTGTGAAACACACAATGTCCAGATTTTATTGTTATTTTATACACTGTGATAATTTACATCTCTACAGAGTGGAGAATTGCTGTGTTCTGTAAGTGATGAGACATCAAGTTGCCTTACTTTTGTCATTTGACCACATTTCTTTCATCGTTCTTTGCCAATTCTTTGTATGTAAAACATTCTCTGTTTATTAATGGAGATTATTTCCAAGGACAGGAAGTTTTTTTCTGGTTTTTTTCTGTTTTTCCTCTCTGTGACACATCGGACACCATGAATTATGCAGGTGTTCCTCTGATTTCCAATGCAATTTGCAACCACAGGGATGTCTATGGTGGGATCATAACTTCTTCAATGCTTTGTGCTGGTTTCCTAAAGGGAGGGGTGGACACCTGCCAGGTATGGAAGTTTCCAAACTGCAACTGTGCTCATTGGAAATGGAAAAACATGAGTGATAAGTTATCAGAAGGCACTCCCAGGCTTTTCTTGGGCAAACATTTGGGTTTGTGCCATTTATTCTGCTTACCACGATTATCAATCACTGACCACGTGCATTCACACGCTAAAATTTCCTTTTTATACTTCTTCTCTGGACCTTATCTGATACTTCTGAAGCCAAATTTGCTTAAGACATATTTTGCTGTATGTGCTGCAGCACGGTGCCATCCTTTCTCTGCCTTGGCTACAACTTCTGCACTGCACTGAATTGCATTTCCCTGCACTGTGAGCAGCTCCAGAGACCTGCAAGGAGCAGAAAGCTTATGGTGAAAAGTTGTCAGATAGGGCTGGGGAGGAATTCCTAGTGGAAGATGTCCTTGTTCCAAGCAGGGGGCTTGGATCTACATGGACTTCAGTGTCCCTTCCAACCCAAACCTCTCTATGATTCTGTGAACTTCATGTTTCCAGATTTGCTCCATCCCAATCACACCAGGGGCAAAAAAAGAGCAAAGGCAGTGGGTGCCTAGACCTGCATTTCATCCCCTTTTTGCACATAACCCCCCCAAAAAAGCTCTTGGCACCAGCTCTGCCTGAGCTGCTCAGCACACAGCTCCACGTGACAGGAGGAGCCCTGCTCACCAGTGGGACAGGCTGGTTCCAAATTCCCTTTTTTCCAGTTGTGCTGGCTCTGATTCTCGTAGGGCAGGAAACTGCCCCAGCAAAATATAAATGGAGAGTTTTCAGTACTTAGATGTGAGTCCATTGAGTTGAATCTGCATGGCAAAGTGTCTGGGAAGGGCTGGAAGAGCAGGCAGGGAAGGAGGTGAGATGTGAGTTTGGTGTTGCAACCTTGGGCTCAGCTCAGCTCAATAGCAGCCAGGGAAAGAAAAATATGGTCTCATACATGTCTCAAAAGTCTCCTGCTGTAATGTGATTTTCCCAGGACCCAGAACAGTAGAATTTTAGAACATAGTAGATTTTGAATTGCTGGACTATGTCTCTCTTCCTACCTCCCCCAAAAGACATTTCCCTCCTTTTCTGGGACTCTGACATTTGTTTTTCCCTCAGGGAGATAGTGGGGGGCCTTTAGCCTGTGAAGATATGAGTATCTGGAAGCTGGTGGGGACCACGAGCTTTGGAGTGGGCTGTGCAGAGAAGAACAAGCCAGGTGTCTACAGCAGAACCACCTCCTTCCTGGACTGGATCCACGAGCAGATGGAGGTCTGGCTGTGCCCTGTTCCTCCAGCCCTGGTTGTCACTTTGTCACAGGGTTTAGCCTGTATTTGTCAGAGCTGAGCTGTGTTGTATAGACAGTGAAATTCGAGGGGGTGTTTGGGGATTGGGACTGCAGGGTGCAGGGGTTTAGTGAGGGGTTGGGAACACCCCACAAAGGTAGAGAGGACAGCACATCCATAGGGATGGGAATCACAGGGGAGGGGGATTGGAGCAGAACAGGGAGCAGGGAGGTGTGGAAGGGCTGAGGCAGGAGATAGGGGTCAAAGAATGAGATCATAGGGGACTACACTGTGTACAGGTCTGGTGCCTCCAATGTAGGAAGGACATGGACTTGTTGGAGCAAGTCCAGAGGAGGTCACAAAGTTCCTATAGAGGACTCTAGGAACTAGGAGAGATCACCTCCACAAAGAGGACAGGCTGAGAAATTTGTGTGGAGAAGAGAAGGTTGTGTGGGGAGCTCAGACACCTTCCAGAGTCTGAAGGGGCTACAGGGAAGCTGGGGAAGGACTCTGTCAGGAACTGGAGTGACAGGACAAGGACTGATGGGCACAAACTGAAAGAGGGGAAATCCAGGTTAGACAGGCAGAAATTCTTTACTGTAAGGGTGGTGAGGCTCTGGCACAGATTGCCCAGGGAGGTTGTGGATGCCCCAGGGATGGACCAGCAAGCTTGGATAAAGCCTGAAGCAGCCTGGGATAGTGGGAGATGTCCCTGGCCATCGCAGGAGAGGTTGGGATGAGCTGATCTGAGAGGTGCCTTCCAACCCTTAATATTCTAAGATTGTGTGCCTTGATTTGAAGCTGTGAGGCTGCTACAGAGAAGCCTGGGGAGTGGAAGCTGCAAGGGCCAAAGAAATTGCAGAGGGAACACGGTGTTGGCTGGAAAGAGAGGAGAGCAGAGACAGGGAAGTGAGGGGACACTGCAGCCACCTTCACTGACCCAAGGGTGGCCCAGCCACAGGAGACCAGCTCTGCTGCTGTCAGCACCTCTCCAGGGCTGGGTTCAGTCATCTGAGCACAGACATGCACTGTGCTCCAGGCGGGACTCCCAGGCTCCCATGGCCTCAGCAGGGTCATCCAGAGCCACTGCAGAGCTCTCAGGCTGTCCTGCCTGGCTCACTTTCTGCAGGTGTTCCTGCAGAAGGTGAGGATCCGCAGCTCAGCCTGGGTTGCATCCACCATCCATCCCCATAGGGATGGCTCAGGTACTCTATGAAGACTCAGGTGGTGCCAAGGGCACGAAGACACCTCAAGTGGCACTAGACAAGGCAGGTGAACATCTCCAGTGCCCTGGGGAAGATTCTGGACAGGTAGAGAGCTGTGCACAGGCTTTTAATTGTGATTTTCCTGTCTTTGTGGAAAAGCCACCCTAAACCCCAGAGCTTGTACCCCACTCTGCTCCAGCCTTGCCCTTGCAGACAGAACTGCTGTTCCAACACCCAGCTTTGCTGGAATGAGAGAATGCAGGGACAGCAATGATAACATTCCAGCAGTCCAGGAGACTTCCTCCTCAAACCAAACTGCCAATATCAAACATTCGCAGACAAGCAAATGCCCAATATAAGGAGATGTGTGCAATTTCAACTCAGCCCACATCTGAATACTGTATTACACACAATGTGTTCACAACTAATATTGCACATGAAGATTTATGCTGTCACAAGCCTATCTGCCACTCAAAGAAAACAGGATATTTCTGAATCTTCAAGACCTGTAATATTACTTGATTTTCTTCCCTCTGAATATATCATTGTGATTTATTTGCATATGCAAACATTTTAGATTAAGAGCTCATATCACGTGAAATCACAGATCTCTGTTATAAAGTGATCAAGGAAGAAAAAAAGTACAGCAAAATCTTTGTTGAGCCAAATGTTAAGATATTGGAATTTTTCAGAGGGACATCCTTAGATGTAAACATTAATTCCTAAGCTTATCCCCTTAGGAAGGATTTTCAGGTGCAGCATGGAAACATGAACACTTTTTCATGGACTCTGAAGCAAACCTAAAGAAAATAGAACTATTATGCCTTTGGAAGTGGGGCCAAGGGAATGGCTGGTACCTGGCAGAGCTGTACTGGGGCACAGCCCAGATGAAATTGGAGCAGAGAAGCTTTGGGGTGACCTAAGGGAGCCTGCAGGAAAGATGGAGAAAGATTATTGACAAGGGCCTGGAGTGACAGGACACAGGGAATGGCTTCAAACCAACAGAGAGTAGATTTAAATTAGATGTTAGGAATAAATTCTTCCCTGGGAGGGTGGGCAGGCCCTGGCAGTGCCCAAGGCCAGGTTGGATATTGGGTTTTGGAGCAGCCTGGGACAGTGGAAGGTGTCCTGCCCATGGCAGGGGGCTTGGAATGAGATAAACTTTAATGTCCGTTCCAACCCAAACCATTCCATGTTTCTATGATCCTGCTGGCAGGACTGGCTCCAGCAGCCCCTCAGTTCCCTTGGAGAGCAGTGGGAAAACCCTTTCAGAGTTCAAGGGGTGACAACACCAGCATTTGCAACAGATGCATAAATGTTATTTTTTTCCCCCCAGAGAGAAGAATTGCAGACCTGAGGAGAGTGGCTGTGCCCTGGGTTCCTGAAAACCCACACCACACTCCAGCCCTGCAGAAGGACCCAGCCCATTCTCTGGTCACCTGCTCTGGGCTCTGGACCTTCACAGAGCACCTTTCACCATTTCTTTTTGTTACTGGCGACTGCACTTGATGCAAACTGTTGCACATTCAGCCTGTTTTGGGTGGAAGAAGCAGATGGATGATGGATCATCAGCATGTGTGTTTACTGTCAGCTACAAATTTTACACGGAGAAAAGAAAGCTAAGACTGATAACCCTGAATGCTGACACAACAAAGTTTTGTAGAAAAAGACTACAACAACTTTAGATCCGTTTGCTCACTGTTATTTTAGTACTTATCTTCCAAGAACCAGACTATAAAAATACCTCTTTCCCTGGAAGTGTTCATGTAGGTCCACAAGAGGTCCATGCTCTGTTGCACAGGCAGCAGCAGCTTCCTTTGAATACAAAAGCAAGCAGGAAGCAGAAGGTTGGCACTTTTGATGAGTATGTTCAACTCTTAGAACAAATAATCTCTGAATTCAAATATATTATCATGTCGCTGGGAACAAAGTTCCTCAAAATTGAATTCTTAGGTGTTTTCCTGCAGTAAATAGTTGTGAAATGAGCAACAGGTTCTAAGTTGGCTGGAAAATTCTGAGATTGCTGAACTTACATGGAAGAGGAGTTTCTTTATGCCCTGCTTTCCCTCCTTTTCTCCGCTAATGGGACAATACAGATCCCACACTCTTTGTGCCTCTTAGTGACATCAGTGTGTGGATGGACTGATTCCAGCCAGGCAAAGGACAAAATATCTGAAATGCTGCTGTGGTTTCCTGATTTCCATTTTAATACAACAGTCTCAGCTATTTTTAGGCTGGAAAATGCCTGATTGTTTGACACTTGCCCTTTGTAAAATTCCCGGGGTAAAAGTTGTCAATTTTAGAATTGATCACTGGGGATAGTGTGAGCTGAATAATGGATAATATTGTCAGAGCTTTCCAATATCAGCCAAAATTGATCTTATCATCTGATCAGGTGCTGGTGATCTGCTTGAGATGTGGTTTTGGATGCTTCTAATCAGTATTTGCATCACCACTGCTGCAAGAAAGTGCTGGCAGAATCAGAACTTAATATTTGCTGCAATGTATCAGGTCAAATTCAAGAGAAAACAGCAAACCCACATGAACTGTCAACCTCCACTTTGTTCTGTGGATACAAACCTTGATATCACAGGACACTGCACCAAAACCTTTCACCCTGACTGAAGAAACTGCAGTGCAATGGAAACATCACTTCCCAAGCCTGCATCTTGTTAAAAAGAAGAGGGAATCATTACTGCAAAGCTGACATCAAAACTGGAATTAATTTCAACTGTCAGAGCATGACAGAACTACAACAAAATACGTTGAACCCTTGTGTAGCTGAGACATCTTCAGAAGAGTTTTAATGATTATTGCTTGTTATTATGACATTTTCACAGCTGATATTTTAGTATCATCAGCAGTCTGGAGGTGAGGATGCTGCTCTTCGAGCTGACAGTGTTGTTATTTCGTATTTCTGAAAGGACCCCTGAAAATTCCTTTTGAACTCTTCTGTTTCTATAAAAAGACTGTATGATAAGTATCCATTGTGGTCTGCTTTTGTATTAAAGAGAAATCCAGTGTAAAATTTGAAAAGCTACTGAAATCTTCCCAACCAGAAGCCACATTGACCCCCAGACCAATGACAGTCACTTATGAATGGACCCAGCCCAGTGAGCCTGCAGATCTTCCTTCAGTCTTCCTTCTGATTTCTGTTAGACCCCTTGCTGTGCTGTCTTAATAATGCTCAGGCAGGATACAGAATCATGGAATCATGGAATGGTTTGGTTTGTAAGGGACCTTCTATCATCCAGCTCCAACCCCCTTGCCACATGAAAGAGTCACTCCCCACAGCTGGATTTTCCTCCCCCTCTATATGCCACTAACATTAATTCCAGAGGCTTTAAAATAAACATAATCACAATATTAACATATTTCTCTATATTAGGCCCAAGTGAATATATCTGGGGGTTTAGGACATTTGCTGTGGGAGGTGTTTTGTACAGACATGGACATTGTGTTTTATTCAGAGATGTGGGACTGATGAACTGGTTATCAGTATCACAGCTGGAATGAACTGGTGCACAGAAGAGTAACTTTTCAAAGAATTTTTAAGGCAGATTACCAAACCTTTCCTTATCCTTGGGATTTCTTCTCTTTATTCAACAAAAATAATTTTCACCACCACATGTGCAGGTACAGAGGGGCTGCCAAAGCAGGTGGGGCTGAAGGCAGCTCTGGTTTAACTAATCCTGATTAGGGGTTTCATGGTAAACACCTTGGGAGTGTTTAAGACCTTTGAATTAGGGGAGTGTATATTTGCCACATTATTAAAGAGGCTGATGAAACAGCCTCTGGTTTGTGAACTCAGATCATTGGTGTGACACAGGGTTAAATTACAACCTCAGTATCCCTTAGAAACACTTGTGCTTGTAGGCACAGCCTTGCAGCAACATGTCACAGACTGCCAGGAAATTAATCCAATGTTCTTCACATGCTGGACTTTGCAAGAAATGTCCAGCATGTGAAGAAAAATTCCTTTCCCATTCATCATCTGTTCCTGTCACCATGACAGCTCAGTCAGGAAACTGAGACAAAGCTTGTAAGTTTGGGTGAATCAGAAGTGACTTTTATTCAATATGCAGTTTTCCCAGACATTCTGAGAAATATCACATGGATGGATATCGCTCTCCTTTGGCCAATCTGAAATGTATTTTTTTTTCATCTGTGATATGCAAGTAAGCTGGAAATTTCTGTAAAGAGGCAGAGATAAACATAAAAATGAGAGCCTAAGATTGGTGTCTGAGGAAGCCAAAGTGCCTTCTAAGAGGTGACATGCATTTAACTTGTTTTTGACATGCTTTTAACACATCCTGCACCAGGAACATCCCAGGACAGAGGTGGGGATCTGCCCAGCTCTACTCTTAGGGCAAGATTCAAGCAAGTCTGTAAATGCAAATTTAAGAACTGCACATTAGGCTTAAAAAAAAAAAAAAAAAGTCGATCTGGCTCTTCACTCTTTAGAGTGTCTTCAATGTCCAAACAAAGCAGGTTGAAAGGTTTCATTCTAAGTGCTGCACTGTGCATCCTGCTGGTTCTGGTTCCAGCCTAGTTTGATCCCTGAAAGGTGCACACCCTCCAGAATCTCTGTGAGTGTAGCACTGGTTTAAGATCTTCAGGCCTATCATGTTTTATCTTCTTTTTCTGCCAGAGTCAGGATTAAAAGCTCGAGATTGTATTTCTTGTTTGGACTCAGTTGTTTACTAATTCTTATCTATACTACAGTGAGTTCTGCTGCACTTCTAGCTAACAAGCTAAAGATGGAGACGTAGCTCTCTCTCTACAAGGTCTTTTAAGGCCAAATTGTCCAATTAAGAAAAGTCACCTAAATTATTTTTACTTTTAACCCAATAACCAACCACCCGTGGCCTGCAATGTGGAATTTTCTATCCAGTTAAACAAAATCACCTAGACCCATGAAGAAGAAGGTGAAGAAGAAGGATAAAACCTCTGCCCTAAAACCTCCATCTTGCTTTATACCTATTACTCTAAAACCCTAAATTCTAAGTTTTCCACCATGTGACACTACACACTTCTATTCAAACCACACACTCATGATCCCAGTTCCGTCACTCAATTTTGGAAGCCCTCTCCATGGCCTCAGGTCAAAAGCAGTGTTCTCCTGGGGTCAGTGCCTGTCAGCACAGAAAGTCTAAAATGCTCAGTTTCCAGGGTTCCAACAGAGGCCAATTTTATTTCCTCCAACAAAAAGCTCTGTGAGAAGCAGTATCAGAGTTGTGGGCACCAAGAGCCCCAGATTACATAAAGCACAGTCAGAAAGGAGCTTACCTGGTGTGTTTGACTTTAGGGAAGGTACAAGGAAGTGTTTCTTATCTGGACTGAAAGAGCACACTCGATCATTGCCTCTAATCTCTCTTTTGATGTGTTTAACATGAGCAGAGGCTTCCAAGTTTGTTTTGTTACTTGTGTCACACGTTTTCTTGCTGGTGGAGCTCCAGCCCCAGTAGAGGACAGCAGGTTGTGGCCTCTGCATTGACATCAAGTATATGAGTAAGTTTTTGAATAGTTTGCATCATTTTTGGCAAGGGAGAGGTAAAAAATGCACCAATCTCATGGGTTGTCAAAATATGACCAGACCAGTTTTTCCTGATCAAAAGAAAACTGACTCCATCACCAATTCATTTCCCTGAAGAGAGCTTTGATAGCTGCCAGTGTGAGCAGCACAATTGTAAAATGCAATGAGCAAGAGGAAAAAAGATTATTGATTTCCCCACCTCCTAATGCTGGAGCCTATTTACTCAAGGTAAATGCAGGCACAGGGCTGGCAGCTGAGGCAGGAGCCTGGCCTTGCCTCGGGCACCCATGTCAGAGCTCTGCTCTGCTCTGCTCTGCCAAGCATAAATTTGTCCTCCTGGAGCTTTCAGGGGAGAGGGGGAAGGCAGGGATGGAGAGAAAAATGAGAAGGGAAGAGAAAACAACAAGAATGCCTTGAAGCACCACAGCATGAAGCACTTAGAGGAAATAATTTGCCCTTAAAATCACCAATAAATCATAATTTCTTCCTACAGGTTTCCCACTGTTTGAAGGATATTTTGCATAGAGGGTCAAGTGGAAGGGAGTTTTAGATCCTTTCCACACAACTCCATGTGTCATTTATTTGATCACCTTTAAGCAGCATTATCTCTGTCAGAAGCAAATTTGAAATGCTCATAATCAAATGAAGCCCACAGCAGATGGCAGCATACAGCAAAATTTTGCCTCCATCCTCTGTTAAAAAAAACAACAAAAAAAACCAAAACAAACCACTGAACAGTTTGTGCCTCAGCCACCAGCAGTGGATAATGCAAATTCTGTTACAGCACTTGTCACATTCTTGGCTGTTTGAGAAGAGGTTACTGGGGAGATGCAGATCCCCCAGCAGAGGAGGGGACTCTCAGGCACCTGGGAGTGTGGTCAGAGCATCCTCAGACTTTCCCAGGTCCCCTCTGGTGGGTGCTGGCCCCAGCTCCCCAAATTGTGTGACTGCTGGGTACTGGTGCTGCTGGCTTCTCACGCTGTGGGATGCCCTGGAAATCACAGCTTCACGATTTCTCATCCTTTGATATGTTGTTATTTTCAAAATATTAAAATTATTACAGTGGAATAGCAGTAAGATGTCACTGAAGAGCTGGCTTTGATCCAGAGAGATCTGTTGAGCACTTTATTATCCACATCTCCAAATACCTGTCTATTCCCACTGGAGGCTGAATTTATAATTGGACATTAACAGTGAAAAAGAACCGTCTCCATAGAAATTATTTTGTCACTCACCAATGACAGAAAGAAAAAAGTTTGTTTAGAGGTTTAGCAACCTTCCTTTTTATTAGCACTTTTACTAGGACTAGAATGAGATCACAACTTACAGGCCTCAGGGCAAAAATAAGACCATCACATAAAAATATTTCTGCACAGGTACCCAGTGCTAGATACTTACAGCCATGTACAGATAACTGGATTTTAAGAAATCCTTAAAGCTGGTAGGGAAGTGGAAGTTAAACTTCTCCAGAAACAAAATACTTCATTGCACCATGGCTGCAATGAAGAGGGAAGAGAAAGGTGACACCTATTGAAGATTTCCTTCACCTCCTCCTGCTGTTTCTCCCTGCAGAAGGAGGAAAACATGTCCCTGGCAGCTGGAGAGCTCCGTGTCCCTGCCCCTCTGTGGCTCTGCATCCCCACATCCACCCACACCATGGTAATCCCTGATTTTTATAGCTCCTCCTCTGCAATACCCCAGATCCTCTCTGCCTCTCAGAGACCTTCTTGCCTCACAAGCCCTTTGCTTTCTCCACAAATTTTGTGTCCCCAGATGCCAACCTTTTCTCTGTCCCTCACGTGCCCTGCCCATGGCATTGGCCACCAGACCATCAGCCCAGCAACTGATGCCAAGCCAAAGCCTGCAACATCCCTGTTCAGAGGGAACAGTCACAGATTTGCACAGAACCTGTCAGATGTTGGTATCACTGTTTCAGTAGTTTCTCCTGCAGTTTCTCTCTCAAATTCTGTCCAGCAGGTTGAGGAGTGTGGAGGTTTAACTCCAGTCCCACGCAGCTGCCTCATTCCCCTCCCTGCCACAGTGGGGAGGAGAACCAGAAAGAAAAGGTGAACCTTGTGGGTTGAGATAAGAACAGTTTAATAATTGAAAATAATAATATTAATAAAAACAACAACAACAATGAAAAGAAGAGAGGGAGAGAAATAAAACCCAGGAGAAACAAGTGATGCCCAGCGCTCACCACCCACTGACCAATGCCCAGCCCCTCACAGACAACTGCCCCCAGTTTATGCATTCAGTATGAGGTTCACAGCATGGAATGTCCCTTTGGCTACTTCACATCACCTGTCCTGTCCCTTGTGCAGCTTCTCATGCAGCTCTTCACTGGCAGAGCATGGGAGACTCAGAGGTCCTTGGTTTAAGGTGATCACTACTTAGCAACAACCAAAACATCCAACCAAAACGTGTGTGTTATCAACATTATTCTCCTGCTAAATCCAAAACACAGCACTGTACCAGCTACTGAGAAGAAAATTAACTCTATCCCAGCCAAAACCAGGGCATGGAGTGACTGGGGGACTGGGAAGGCCAGAGGGAGGAGGGCAGATGTGCTCCCTGCTTGCACAAAACAGGAAGAACCCCAAGGTATGAGAACTTCAAGCCTTCATTCCCTGCCTAAGGCAGCACCCTCTCCTCTTCCTCAGCTCCTCACCCCTCTGGTTTGGAGCCTCTTGTCACACTGCCCGGTGTCCCTGTCACAGTCCCAGTCAATCCTTAGCATCCTTGCCCTTTCCCTGCTGTCCCTGCACTGATATCACTGGCAGCAGATCCTGGTCCCCAGCTGCAGTGATGTCTGGCACCAAGCACTGCTCCTTCCCAGGGGAACTACAGCCCCACTGACCCCCTCATCCTTCATTCTTGTGGAACTGAACCTCCTGGGTGTTTGCAGGGAAAGGAGGAAAGCAGAGAAAGGAGTGAAGCCTCCAACTGCAGATAGGTTTGAAAATAAACAAAAGCCAGCAACCAAAAACAGAAAAAATGTCTTGGAAAAGTTAAAGAATTTCATATTTGTGGTTTACACACAGGACCTTCTGCTCCCCCGTTTCACAGTCCAGGAGCACCCAAAAGGGTGTGTTTGGTGGAGATTGGGCTCCACGGAGAAGCTCAAGCCCAGGGCAGAGGCTGCAGGGGCAGAGCACACCTCTCTGCCTCGGGGGCTGCAAGGACTCAGAGCTGCTGCCCTCCCTGCCAGCAGCAGATGGAGCAAACTGAGAGCATCCCAGTCTATGTGTTGACAAATGCCAGGTCTCTCCCTCTGGCAGCCCTGCCTGCTGTGCAGTGCCAGATGTGCTGCACTGGGATCAGCCCTTCCCAGCCTTCCCAGCCACAGTAATTCTAAACAAAACCAGGACCACCTTAGACCATGCAGCCAAATTATTTTTTATTTACAAGTAGAGATGCTTCTTTATTTATGTGACTTTCCTTTTCCTGTTCACTCATGTATACGCATAGGAACATGTTCATATTTATAAAGTTATTTTCTTTTTGTTTTTGGCAGCTGCCGTGTTGGCCAGCAGCAGCTCTGGTCACTGACAGATTGGGACTGGAAATTCAGAAATGCTGCTTCAGGTGATTAATTAATTCCCTTCCCATTGCAAATGCTGATTCTGGGACCTGAAAACCCTGGTCCCTGCCTGGGATATGAATTTTCTGGGCAGGAAGGTGAGGACTGCTGCTCCTGACAGCCCTCTGAGTGCTGCCAGCATCCTTTTGTGAGACACCAGGGATGTCACTGTGACACCTGTCCTGACACAGGAGATTTGCCACTCATGAGAATCACACAAATATCACACACAGCTCGAGTGTGAGGACTGCAGCACAGCAGGGACAGAGCCAGAGCCATCCCAGGGATAGGGGAGCTATCAGGGACAGCTCCCAGCCCACAGGGCATCCTTCCCCCCAAGAAGGGCTCCTGCAGTCCTGCAAGGGCTGCCCATTCCCAAGGGCTGCCCTTTCCCGAGGGCTGCCTGTTCCCAAAAGCTGCCTGCTCCCAAAAGCTGCCTTTCCCCAAAAGGTGCCTTCTCCCAAAAGCTGCCTGTTCCCAAAAGCTGCCTGTTCCCAAGGGCTGCCTGCACCCAGCTGGTGCCTGCCTGGGGTAACCCCTCCACCCCAAAGCTTGGCAGGCAGCAGTGTCACCTTTTGTACCCCACTGACGTCACCAGCTCTGCAATGTTGACTGAGCCTTAATCATTCCCTATGGATAGCAATTACTGCAATGAGTGTAACACTTAATGACCTCTCTTTAGGCCCCATGGAAGTTCCTGGGAAGCAATAGAAACCACAGGCACACACGAGGATGGGGCTTCTTCCAGATTATTTTGCCAATTATGGTTTTGCAGCAGGAAGAGCTGCAGCTCCACCAGACTCATAATCCCAATTTCCCCAGTGCATATTTCCCTCTGCACATTATCCAGCAAGGCAGGGAGAGCCTGGAGTGGAGGGACTGCACCACTGCTCTGCCTTTTACCTGAAAGCACAGGTACCAAGTCTACCAAACACTGGTGAAGAAAGGAACAAAAATAACAAGCCCCTCTGCAAATCCTGTCTCATCCTGCACATACTTGTTTCACTAAAGAAAAAAACAATTTCTTTCTTTTTTCCCCATCACTTGTAGCCCCTGCTCATTTTGTCCCTTGGACTGAGCACTGCTTGAAGGCTCCCCATCACTTGCATAATTTAAGAAGCAAATAGAAAATATTGCTGCACACATATATAAAAGCATTGATCTGGTGATTCACTGTATTGAAGATATCTTATTTAGCAACTGGCAGAACACACACCCAGTGATAAATGAGAGCCAGGCTGGTGAGAATGCCCAGCTTGATGGTTGAATTCCCTTTGCCCAGGATCAGCCGCTAGCCTGCTTTAAATGTGCTAAAAACATGTTAATCTAAAATGACTAAAAAAATTAAAATGGTAAAAAAGCTCCACAATTAAAATCTGTGTGTTTGAGTAAACACAACCAGTGTAAAATCAAAGCCTCAAAAGGGATTTTTTTCTTTAGGATACAGATCCTGCCTAAAGCCTACAGATTATCCTGAATCCCACCTCCCTGGCTGTGGGTCAGCAGTGATCCAGAGACAAAGCTCAGGAGTTTCTCTATCAGCATCCAGGAACTGTAAAATCTAGATCTGAAATTAGCCTGGGCTGCTACGTAACACTTCATAGGGAGCTTGCTTCACTATCAAGAAATACTAAACATAAAGTGAATACTATGCTTATAGCTGTAAAGATATAAGCAGAGGTAAAACATAGCTCAGAACAGGACCATGATGGACACAGCAAATGAAGACAATTTGAGCATTTCTCCTTGGGAAAGGAAGGAGGGTAAATGTTGGGATACCAATGATTTGTGTATCTCTGAGCTGTGGTAGCACAGTCACGCACAGATCTGCTCTCCCAGCAGTGCTGATTTTTGAGCAGATCAGAAACAACATTTTTCTGAATCAGATCAGGAATTATTGCAGCTTCTTTCTTTCTTGAGTTGGTGAAAACCTGGTTTAGTTTTGGACTGAAACCATTCAGCAGCTCAAAAGGAGCAGCCCCATTGTACCAGCAGAGAATCAGGGAGTAAAGTTGTGTTGCTGCTTTCAAATTCTGTATGGGTGCCTCTCACTCTGTTGTGTATGTGACATCAGGAAAAACAGAGTGGTATTGAGAACATACCTCAAGGACTATCTACAAAAGATAGAATCAATTTTCATTCTCCAAGATAAATGAACTCAAAAAAAAAGGCCAATATTCAGAAGGGAAAAGAGATTTTCTAAATGTTTAGTTAATCTGCTAATAGTGTAAGATTTATATAAATAAGTTTCTATGGCATCATCCTGTATAATCCATGCTGTACACAGCTCAGGGAAGTTCCTTGTGGAGGTGCCATTAACTGCCCTGGAAAAGGAGGAGTAGGAGAAGAAGAAGAGTTCTTTGGGCAGTACTCAGTGACATGGGATGGAAGGATTTGTGCTGCAGGTGCTTGTGCAGAGCATTGGGATGGAGGGAACAGGGCTGGTCAGCCACCCTGCTGACAAACCCATCAGCACTGCCACTCTGCAGCTGAGGGGTTTTACTGGAGCCTTTTGCTTGTCACATGGACCATCTTTTGTCACATAAATCACCCTTTGTCACAGGGACCATCCTTTGTCACACTGGCTGTCCTTTGTCACACAGACCACCCTTTGTCACATTGACTATCCTTTGTCACAAGGACCATCCTCTGTCACACTGACCATCCTTTGTCACACTGACCATCCTTTGTCACACACACCACCCTTTGTCACACGGACCATCCCTGGCACTGCCCACAGTCTCACGGCATTACTCTCATATCACACTGGGACTGTCCCCTGTGCTGACACCTTTGAATAGCTGATGTTTCCAGCTTCCAGCCCTGCCTGTTTCCACAGGGAAAGGCAGTGTCAGCCCCTCAGAGGCTCCCCGGGGTGTTCAGGGCCACACCAGCCTGCACAGCAGCGTTTTGGCTGCAGGCATAGAGAGGGACTGTTATGAATACAGAAAAAATACCACATTAAAGTGTGAAGATTAACATATTCTGCTTCTGACAGCAGACCAGGACCATAACCTACTTCACTAAGCAGCCCTTTGCTCAGAGGATTGACCTGTGCTGGGCCTATTTACAGAGGAAGGCAGTGCAGCCCTGAGCTCATGGCTATTTTAGATGCAGGGCTGGCTACCCATCAGTGGCAGCAAGGGCAGCTGTGGCCCTGACATGAATAGAGGGGCCAAGGAGAAGCTGACCCCAGGACCCTGTGACAGGGCAGGGGGTTGGAACCAGACGATCTTTAAGGTCCTTTCCAACCCAAACCAGTCCATGATTCTGTGACATGCAGCCTTTGGCTGCTGCCAGGGCACAGCCTGTGGTGTGGTGCCTGTTCTTCCGGGGCTGTGACATGGGAAGAGGCATTTGGGAACACTGGGGAGGCAAATGCCACTGTGTGCTGACAGCAGAGACCTCCTGAGCATGACTGGGGAGCAAAAAACAAGGGCTAGGAGGAGCTCAGGGTAATTCTGGTGCTGGCCTGAGCCAAAGGGAAGCAATTCAATCTCGAGGTCATTAAGTACACAAATTAAGCAGAAAAAAATCGATTCCCTTCTTCTGCAGCAAGCTCAGGCATGGATGTGCTCAGATGCTGGAGGAGAGAGGGAGGGGAAGGGGGAAACACAACCCCTCAGAACCCCTGGATTATGGGAAACTTTTAAGCAAGCAGCATTGGCCCAGCTGTGCACAGGAACATGACAGGGAAGAGAGGCTGAGGGATGGACTGGGATGCTCACACTGGGGTGTTGGGTGTCCCAGAGCAAATTGCCCAGGTCCTGTGTGGTGCTGCCCAGCTCCCAGGAGCACTGCAGATGCCATGGGCTATTGCAGCTGGCACTAAGGGTGCAGAAAACCAAACTGAGCCCTGAGGGAGAGCACTCAGGAACTTGGGCATACCCGAACATGCTCCGTTTGTAAAGGAAAAATAAAGATCTCTATTTCCAGTAATCAGTCCCTTTGTATTTCCTGTGCCAATATTGCTGAAGAAGAGGAGAGCTGGAAGAAAACATGGAGTTTGCAATTTTCAGCCCTCAGGGCTGGCTCCAGAGATGCAGCTCCTTCAGGTCAGGGATGGCCCCAGACCCAGGGGCAGGCAGAGTCCAGCCATGGCTGGTGCAGCTTCTGCCCTCCCTGTGGCCCAGTTAAAGCTGAACTCCTGCTGCTTTATCCCTGGACACTTGTGGCTTCAGGGAAAGTGGAGCAAAAAGTACTGGGCTGTGACTTCATCCATCCCCACCTCCTGCAGGGATCTCTCATTTCAGATGGGTTTTACTCCCATGACTTCAACTCTGAATAATTAACCACACCCCACAGCACATGGAAGAGAATTTTTTTGCCTCCATGATATCAGAAGTCTTTTCCAACCCTGTTAATTCATGATTTCAAAACCAGTTTTGCTAACTTTTAGGTCCAGGATGTTTGTTATGGAGAACTGGAGAGGAAAGACACCGTCTGAGTTTAGCTGGATGGCAAGGGGGTGAAGCAGAGAACTTGCTGAAATCTGCTTTCATCCTGCTGCTTTCCTGAGGAGAAGGATTGCCAGCTCTCTCCTGTGAGGAAAATGAGGTGGGCAAGAGCTTAGAGCAATAGGCTGGCTCCCAAAACCAGGAGAAGAGGCTGATGCAGCAATTCCAGCCTGGTTCCTGCAGGAGCAAACACTGACCCAGCACAAATGGAGGGGCTCAAGACAGCCCTGCTGCATCCCAGGGTGTGAAAAAGGCACTGGCCACCTCACTCTGGGGTGGCTGTTGCATTTTCCTGGAATCAGATTGAAATCCACCAGCCCAAGCAGGAGCATTAGGATGTTTTTGCTGGGCTGTTTCCCCTGGTGACCATGAACAGTCACATCAAGCCATCCAAAGCCATCAGTGGCCCACACTGAGCTCCAGGTGACCTGTAGTCAGAGGGGTAACCTGCAGGGCAAGCAGGAACCCTGGAGCTGTTAAAGCAAGTATTCACTGTGGCATGAACATTGTTTTTAATTTTAAAATGTCTAAAAAGGTAAAAGGATGCTAAGAGAAAATTATCTCCTTCTCCTAAATCTCACCCTCCTTTGAGCTGTGTCATGGAAGAGGGATGAGATAAAGACAGGAATGTCGCAGACTTTAGTGAAGCACAGGATTTAAGGCACACCTGCTTTCAGAGGTCTCTATGCACAAAATCTATTTGATTTAACCAACTAAAAAGAGGAAGAGAGATTATTTAAGGGTTCATTTTCTCTCCATCAGTCCTACAGATAGATGACTCATGCTTTTATATCCTAGAGGAACATAAAGATGACAGATGGAGCCCACAAAGCCATTTGTCCTCATCCTGTCCCCATTCACCCATTTTGCTGCAACCATGGCACAGGAATTGGTCTTTCCAAGGATCTAAGTAAACTTGGTTTTTTTTCTTTCTGTTGAAAGGTGAAGTGAATGAGGTCAGGACAGTCCCAGAAAGTCCTGCTGGCACTAGGATGACCCATCTAATGTGAATAGGAACCAAATGTTCATACCAGGCTGAGGCCCTGACGCTGGTGACATCTAAAGCAAATGAATTTCACCTTCCCATGTCCAGACAGGTTCCTTCAAAAAGGGAGAAAGCCTCATTGCCAAGCTTGGCCTTGAAGAACTTCCCAGCTGTCCTCTCACCTGAAATCTCTTTGGGAGCCATTTTTTCAGGAGCATTTCAGCTGAGGGTGTCTCCTCATTTCACACCCTCTGCAGGTCTGTGCTTCCCAAAGGCCAGGAATAGGGATCACTTGCTTTGAACATTGCAAATCTCTGAGACCAACGTGGTACCAAAACATTCACCAAATTTGGCCTTGCAGTAGCAATCATTTTGTTACATCATGCAGTTACAATGGCCAAGTTTAGTTCCAGCATGGGACGAAAACCTCTGGCTGAAAATTCCTGACCAGTGTGTTCACTCCAAAAACTGGTAGGGAATGTTCTAATCAAAGTTTGTATAAAACTACTCTTAGGAATGGCAAACAAAGCATTTACTAAATAACTTACTCTGAATAGATCCTAGCACAAACAGCAAGGGTTGTAGAGGTGGCAACAAATAATTTAAATTATTGGCGAGACCTTTTTCTTACTGCTAATTCAATTTCATTAAGTAAAAGTATCTTAAAGGGGCAAAGGGACTGAGTCAGGGATTTACTTCCAGTCCAGGCTAGAGGAAAGAATAAGGGGAAAAGCCCCAATCCTGAAACCTTCAGGTGAGAGCAGTTGGCTGGGGCTCCCAGCTTCCACGGTTTCCTTCTGACTCACACAATTCCCCTCTCAGCTTCTCCCCTTGCAGGTGGCCCTTCTTAATGCAAACAATTAAATGGGCATTAGGTGAGAGTGGCTGCTCCTGTTGCTGAATGAGGAGACATTGGCAGGCAGGGAGGGTGCCTGGATTCTTCATAAATCAGCCCCCTTTTTTACAGGGGCCTCATGTTCTCCACATTTCCAAACCTCTCCTTTGTTATCAAGGAGGTGAATAAAGAGGTTTTAAACCACTCCAAAGTCCAACCAGGCTGGGACTAAAACCCAGAAACAGCATTTGTAGAACAGAGGAACAGTGAGTTCCAACTACCAGAAACTCATAGCTCAGTTTATAAGCAATTAAACCCCACTGGCATCCTGTCAGCAGTGGTGCTGCCACTGCAAAGCCCTTCCCAGGATGGGTCAGCCTGGAAGGGACCACAGTGGCTCATCTGGTCCCTGCTCAAGCAGAGGCATCCCAGAGCACAGGGCATAGGATTGTGTCCAGATGGTTCTGGAATATCCCCAGTGAGAGACCCTTGGCTGCAAAATGCTGTGTGCCTGGGCTCTGCACTGCTGGCCAGCTCAGAATTTGACACAGTGGCTCTCTAAAGGTGCAGGAGGGGGACATTTGCCACCAATTAAGCATTTTCAGTGGGGCAGGGCTGGCTTTGTTTGTATTTACCTGCCTGGCATGAACATACCTGTAATGCTGGGAGAGAGCCTGTTCCAGCTTTGGGCAAACTGGTTTTACTTTGGGAGAAAAGCAGTGTTTGTTCTGTGGCTGGTGAAATGAGAAATGCTGTGAACCCCCCCTGAATCCATCCGGTTTGCATGAAGTCCCTCAGTGGCCAAGCCTGCTCTCAGCACAGGTGTTTTTCGTCACAGATGCTGGTGCTGTTTCTCTTCCAGAAGCCTCAGTGGCTTTTGCCACAATCACTGGATCTCAGCAGCATGTTTTTAGGGCTGACTCCAGCATGTCCCCAGCCCTGTCCCTTCCCCAGCCTCCCTGCACACCACCACAGCTGTCTGAAACAATGCCCAGCCTGCTGCCCAGTTCTTTTTTCTCTACCAGTTTCTTTTCCTCTCCATTCTTACTTGCAGTCCCTTCATCATTAGCTCCCACAGGATCATCAGCAGCATATCTGTCTGACACAGGCATTTCCACTGCTATAAATTCTCCACAGCCCATTGAATAGAGACCTTTTAATTAGGTTTTAAGAATTTTCCCATTAGTGAAGAGGCATTGAGAATTCAGGTCTCATTTATGAAAAGCAAAATATGTTAGAGAGGGAAGCTGCTTGGTGTACTGCAGTATTAGCATTTCCCCCCCTACATTTATGGGCATGGATTAATTGCTGTTTTGGTACTGTGGACAGAAATATGTTTGACAATTCACTTTATTGTGCTACAAATGACAGATTAAAGCAGTGATCCAATGTGAGAGCCCTCCTGGGCTCCTGCATTGTCTGTGTGACATACAGAGAAAATGTGAACAAAATCCTGCATCATCAAAATTTGATCGCTCTGCTATTTGCACCAAACTGGCTTTATGTTCTCACTATCAAAGGGGTTTTCTGGCTTCAGCTCTTCATATGAGAGTGGGGAAGATTGAGCCAGTGCCACATCCTTGGCAAGTGTGGAAGGGCAGAGCTGTGCTGCCTTGGCCCTGAACACACTTGCCCACAACAAGAGGTCCAGTGTCCTCTTCACGTGTCCTCCCATCCACTGGGCATTCCAGACTCAGGGAATTCATGAACCAGGTGTGGTAATTTTGATGTTTTTAAAAGCCCAGATGGATTTTCCCTTCCAGAAACTATTGCAAATGGCTTTTTTGCTGAGGTGACCAGGACCCCTCTTGCTTGCTGTGTGCCCCATCCCAAAACACCTCCAGGTTGGGAAGAGCTGTCACAGAATTGTCTTGCCAATGCAATCCTTGCAGGCATCAAGTTTCTGCTTCAATCTACTCATCCTGACAAAACTTTATGTTGGAGAGATCCCAGCCAGCTCTAACAGCTGTATTTTGATCCTGCTGGGTGCATTTGATCCAGTTCTTGCTCCTCAGCTATAGATCAGGGAGTGCTTGCATCACTTTTCGTGGGGTTATTCCAGGTAAGCAGGACACAGCAAGGGCAGCCTCAGGTGCCATTTCCTCTGTCCTGGCATCCTTCATCACAGCTGGAAACCTCCAGTGCTTCTCTGGGCTGAGCTCTGCCTTCTGCAATGCTCTCACCTGCAGTAACTTTTTATAAAAAAAAAATCACAGTAAAATAAGACGTTCTTGTTAAGATTTTCCTGTCTTGAGAGTATTTTTTTTTCTTTTCTGATTCTTGCCAGAACTTTACAGTTCACTTTGTATGCCCAGTCTCTTTAAAATCTTTAAAGTAAAGATTTCAAAGGAATTTCATGGCTAGCCTTTTTCTTTTCTGTTGAAATTTCTACTTCTTTTATTTCTTTCTACTTTTTTCTATCATTATTTTGTTAAATCCCTTGAAGAATTGAACAGAATAGACACAGTTTTCCCCTGAAGTAGCTCTGCCACTAATCATCATATATCAACTCTTGCTGACATTGGAGCTTAATATTTCTCCCTCTATTTTTAACCACATTTAATTGGTGCAGAAGAAACACTTCCTGGCCAATATTTCCTCCCTTCACAGTCATCAATGAAAAGAGCAATAAGTGAAACTTGCTAAAGCAGCAATAGTCTTGACTCCACTCTGCCAGCTCTGTAGGTAATTTTTGCTATCAGCTCAGTTGAACCAGCCCAGCTCACTTTCTAACCTCAATTCTTTTACAGACCCTGTCACACTGTACAACCCTCTCAGCCTTTCCAGTCCTCACCATCAGCTGGAGACAGCAGTTTAGGCAGTGAATTTTTGAAACCACTGGGGCAAAACTTCTCTGAAACGATCTTTTCCTCCCACATGGGGTCTTAGGCTCACTCATTATTTCCTAGGTCTCCTGCTTCTCCTATTTCAGGCACTTCTCATTGGTATTTATCTCTCTAGCTATTTGTGTCAGAAATAACCTTGCAGCCCTTTGCCTGAATTGCCTGTTTTCAAAGTTTTCATACCGCCCCCATAGTAGCAAATGAGAGCCACGGATCCAATTTTTTTAGTATATGTCCCAAATAATATTCAGTCCTTGACATGTGAGGTGAAACCCAGAGCTCCCAATTTGCTCCAAGAAACTGCCAGAAAACTAAAAGGGTAACATTTCCTTTTAGCTTGCAGGGTGAATGGCTGCTGACCCCTGCCTGCTCCTGGTTAGGCTGCTAATGGCTCTGACATTAATGAATGAATTATGCTAAAGTGGTGCCATATGGGCAATATATATCAGCTGTTCCATGCCACTGCCCTCAGAACATCAGTGTTTGGGGCTGCTGGGTGATCTCAGTGACCCCCTGTCCCTGTGTACAGGTGAGAGGTGTTGGCTCGTGCTCCTTGCAGGTGATGCTCTTTCACTGCACCTTTGTTGGAGCCCTGAAGCCTGTGAGTTTTGAGCTTTCTGTGTTTTCTGACACTCACCCTCTGGAGAACACTGCTTTTGACTTAAGGCCTTGGAGAAAGCTTCCAAATTTGAGTGATGGAGTTAAAATCACTGGTGTGTAGTTTGAATAGAAGTGTGTGATATCACATGGTGAAGGGTTCGGAATTTGGGGTTTTAGAATACAATAATAGGTATGGGACAAGATGGAGCTTCTTGGGCATTGACTTTCTTCCTTCTTGTTCATTCTTCTTCTTGATTTTAGGTAATAGTTTTTGGTTGGAGAGAAGGTACCCCAGTGCAGGTCACAGGTGTTTGGTTATTGGGTCAAAAGTATAAATAATACAGATGTTAGCTTTTAATTGGATAGTTAGCCTTTAAAAGACCTTGTAACTAGCTGGATTCACCTCCATTTTCTCACTTTTGGCTTGATAGCTAGAAGTGTTGTAGAACTCACTATACTATAGATAAGAATTAATAAACAACTGAGTCCAAACAAGAAACTCCTGTCTCTCATGCTTCAATCCTGACTCTGACCGAAGGCAGGGGAAAAAAGAAGAAAACCACTAATATGTGGTGCCACGAATATGTGAGAATCCCTCCTTCCCCCCAGTCACTGTGGAAGGGAACAGACCTAAAAACCTTCTCCATGTCACAAGTGGTGTTGGATTTGGATCATCCTTATGGGAATCACAGCCAATCCACAGGTGTGGGTTTGCTTCAGGTTTTGGTGAGTTTTGGAATGATCTGTAAAGCTCCACACATCACAACATTTTCCGTTTTCCAAACCAGGACATTTTTACCAGATTCAGTATTAAACCCAAACTAGGTTATCTTGGTTTTGAGCTTGAAACTTTCACTAGATATTTTGAAAATATGTCCCTGAGAAATGATGAAAGTCAAAAGATGCAATGATAAAATCATGGGATGGACCAGACTAAATTAATCCCTCCCTAACCCTCCCTAGTTCCCTGAGCCAGTTACAGGTGCTCACAGGAAAGCTTCAACAAGGCGCTGAGATAATCCAGTCATACACCACATTATTCTCATTCCCCACCCCTGCTCCATTATTTTATTGAATGCTTTGTGGTTGTTTTATCCTGAGAAATGTTGAGTAACATTTGCTCAAGTTCAGCCAGCCACAGGCAGTGATACTTTCACAAAAATACACTTCTAGCCTCCAAGGATTTGCAGCTTAGACATTTCCTGAGGTAGATGTGCAGTTTGGGGATTTAACAGCCCCAAACAGTGTTTCTTCAATGAGTTCATCCAGTTGCTTTTCTGTCTTGTGGGAAGTTTTAGCATCCACAGCTGAATTGCATCATATCTCTGTGGTAGGTGATGAACCATCTTCCTTCACGTGCTTCTAACTTACCACTGAGACTTTTATGTTACATGAGACCATGAGCTGAGCCTCCTGTGATCTGGATGGATCTGGAGAGACCTCATATACATAAATGCATAAATATTCCTGATGTGGATGCTGCCCCACACCGCTGTCCCCACCACGGGACCTTTTACAGGCTGCAGATTGAGAACACAGCATGGAAAAGTAGTCACAGAGCGGGTTTATAAAATGGAAAAACTTTGTAAATCTGTGATTCTCTATTCCTTGCCTAAGCATTGTTAATCTGTCATTTGCTTTTCTCACGGTTGCTAAGCACTTGAGCTGATGTTTTCACAAAACTGTCTGTTATCCTCCATCTGCTCCTGTCATCCTCACACTGCACTCAGCATAACCTGAGTGATCACAATCAGCTCAGGGTCCTTTATTGTAGCTGAAAAGGTGGGATTGCTCCTTTCCAGGTGTGCATCACTCCATATTTCCAGACATGATGCCTCACATATCCAACTCTGCAGTCATTCCAGTTTTGCACAATCCATCGGACCAACTGCCTCACATTTTTACTGCCACAGAAATTCTGTGTCACCAACAGATTTTACCCTCTCACCTCCTCTTCCAGGTGCTTTGTGAGCCTGTTAAGCTGCAAAGGTCCCAGCAGAACTCTCTGCAGGAACCCTCTCATGACCTCTCCCCACAGTGAAAACCATCCTGCCCTCTTCTTGTTGCCCCATTTTATCCAGGAGAAAATTTCCCCATCTGTCCTGTGACAACTAAGTTCCTAAGATCCCTACACTCTTCAAAACATTTTTCCATAGCTCATTGCTCTTATGAGCCAGAGGGCTTTTCTCAGCATCTCTCCTAATTACACTGTCTCCTTTTTAACTCAGGGCAGCCAGAACGTCACAAAGGGACTGGGCCCATACCAGAATTGTGTTTTCTTCTTTGTACTCCTTTCCTAATAACTACTGAAAGCAATTTGCCTTTTTTTCACTTTGAATATTCAGCTGGCACATCCACAGTGATGGGGAGCTGTGTGAGTGACAGTAGATAATTTGCAGCCCATCTTGGTGATTACATACTTAGGTTACTCTTCCTCTGTGCACTTTACTTTTCACTTCATTTACCATTTATCACTCAGTCAATCTTGTAAGATATTTCCACAACTGTTCAGCTAGCTGCACTTTTTAAAAAATATGAAAAATAATTCTGAATCATCAGCATATTCATCACTTCATTATTCACCAAGCTTTCCTCATCATTTATGAGTATGTTGAGCAAAAATCCTCTCTTCTCCCCTGTGATTGCTGACCTTTGCCTCCTATCTGAAAAGAAGTTATTTGTTTACTTCTTTGTGAATTTACTCTCCTGCAGTATTTTTTTTCTATTTTCTTTATTTTACTTTGAAAACAAAAAGGTCTTTTTTCTTCTTTTACTCTCTCACTTAATTATTCTGGGTCTATATGT
This sequence comes from Rhabdornis inornatus, assembly GCA_013397075.1. Taxonomy (NCBI): domain Eukaryota; kingdom Metazoa; phylum Chordata; class Aves; order Passeriformes; family Rhabdornithidae; genus Rhabdornis; species Rhabdornis inornatus. The sequence goes on from VWZS01001418.1 coordinate 68,687, forward strand.
GTGCCTGAGGACATCCTTTTCATATTTTTTGTTCAATGGTAAATATTTACTGGGTTTTTCCTATTGTGTCTTTCAGTAGCACCCTGCTGTTTGGCAACATTTCACACATTTTACTCTTCCTTTAAGCTCAATTTCATAAGTCTTCTCGATTTGTTTTCCCCTTTTTAGACAGTAGTAGGTCAGGATTTGGACTCCCTCATTGCCTGTGGGATGGTAAACTGGAATGCATCACAACAATTACCTTTACAAGACCTTTCAGTGGCCACATCTTGAATCAGATCTAAATTTCTCAGGAGTTTCTTCCTCTTCTCCACAGGCTGGTCCCCACCTCATTTCAGGAATGATGAGGATTTTCTGGGGTTATTTTGGTGCTCACAAAAAATGATGGCAATGCTGAGATCATGGACTGCTTGGAGATCCCAGAAGCATTAGGGAAAATTACTGGCTCAGATCTGTATCTCTAAACTGGGCATTGCAGTCACAATCAAACCTTTTTGTAGTGTATTGGATGCTGAAATTCAGGCTTTTAGATCTGACTCAGCTCTGAGTTACACATTTGATTAACTTCAGTAATTAAATCTTTCTTTTCACCTTGGGCAAGGATGTTTGCCACAGAAATGTGACAAAAATCCTCTTCCAGCACTGTCTGTGGTTTGTGGAAATGACATATTCTTTGATAAAATTCCCCTGAAGGAGTTTGAACTCACAAAGCTCAAGTTGGTTTTGACAATTGCATTAATACATCTGTGGTAGAGATCTTTATCAAAGCTGTGGATCTCAGGGGTTATTTTGAACTGACCATTTTCAAAATTAAGATGTAGGGTTTTTTCTGTTTGTTTTTTGACCCCTCAGTTTTATCTGGTAGACAGACAGATATTGTCCTGGTTTGAGGAACTTCATGTGCCAACTTGTACTTTTCTGTGCCTCACACAGCTGGAAGGAGCAAATTGTAGACACCCCTCTCCTTTGCCACTGATTTTTTTTCTCTGTTATGATGATTTATTTTAGAGAGCACTTAAAACTTGGGATTTACTTTGTGGGCTCATACGCAGTGATGTTGGCCCAGTGACAGATTTCTTCATGTCAGCATTCAAACACTAACAGCTACCACAAAAAGAAATTCCCTTCTAAAATACTCCCTTTAGGATGAAAATCAAAATTGCGCTGTCTGCTGGTTATTTTAAGTGAAAAGAGATAGAAAAGAATACCCTTATCCTTCAAAAGTTCTGGATTAGGAGAATGAAGAGTTGCAGGCTGCCACCAATCCACAGCAAGATCCAATACCAGCCGTGGTGATTTCTCCATGTCCTTGCTGGGAAGGAAATGAGAGCAGCACAGTGCAGCTAAAAGGGACCAGGGGAGGGAGGTGAGGGATGCCTTAAGTTTTAGCTTTTATATTTTCCAGATTCTCTACTGCATTAGTGTATAACTCTGAACTCCATATAAAGTGTTCCAAGTTCTCCTCCCAGCTCAGTCACACAAAACAATCCTTTTCCAGCCCCAGAACCAAGGACACCGCTGCAGCTTCAGCCCCAAAAAGTGCAAACAGCAGCGAATTGAGGAGAGAATCTGGGAGGATGGGACTGCAGAACCTGGAGCTGCAATTGGACAATGAACCCCAATATGGAAATGGACCAAAACTTATAAAAGTGTGAAAACTCCTGACTCTGTGTCCATCTTGGGTGGAGCCATGGCCAGGCTCTTGCACTGCCCAAGGTGAATCCTTTGAAGGCCTTTCAATAAATCCCTACTTTATTCCTTTAACACTGTCTAATCTCTGTTCCAGGCAGCCTCTCAAAGCATCAACAGAGCCTGGGGAGGAGGAAGGAGCCCTCCAAGCCCCTTCTGCCCATGGGCACTTGCAGAGCCTGAGATCCTCCACAGAGTTACCAAAAGCTTCGGGTAGGTGCCGGCCTCACAGAAGGAAACTCATTTACAGGGAAACCCCAGATAATTTTCAAGGCTTTGCTATATAAACATATTAAAGATCTTTAAGTAATCCCCTGGCAGCAAGCAGGCAGCTCATTTCTTGCAGAGTGTTTGCTCTGAGATGCCAATCAAACGCTCTTTCCGCAGTGAGAGCTCAGGGGGAGATTTGCCTTTGTGCCCGCAGCTGGGATCGGGCCCAAGAGGTGACAGCCAGCAGATAAGGGCTTAATTAATGTCCAGAAAGGAGCAGGAGCACAGACCTTATCTGCAGTTTCAGCTGACTCACACGATGGGCTGATAATCCACCGAGAAGTCCATGGAGGTCCGAAAGCAGCGCAGTCCCCCTTGGGATCTCTGCATTCCTCTGGTGCACATTTCAGCCAACCTCACTGCCCATCTCCCTCGTGCAAAAACTACCAATGACTTCTCTGCACAGGCATCATGGTGGAACTTTGCACATAAGGGGAAAACTGGATTTTAAAGTTTTTAGTTTGATGTTTTCTCTGAGTGATGGAGTTAACAAGTGTGATGCGAGCTGCTGAGTGATGGAGCACAACCCTCTTCTGCCTGCAGCCTGGTGTCTTGTGCCATGGATATCAGAAAATATCTAATTTATGAATTATGACTGTCAGTAAGAAATGCCACCCATGTCTTAAGTATGGATGGATAAAAATAGAGTCCATAAAGTATTGAATAAGTTAACCTTTAGGAAAAAAACCCTAATATTTTTTTCCCTCCCACTTTGTTGGAAATACTTATCAACAAATAAACTTCCTCTGAAACACAACCATAGAAGCTGAAAGTTCTCACTTTGAGCTTTGTAATGGAAAGATGCACAAAACAAATTCATATATAATATTCAAAAGCAAGAAGACACAATTCTGTCAAAGATCAAAAAAGTGCATTGATTCTCTTTATTTTGGTGATGAACAGAAAGGGTTACCTGGTGGTTTTCCCATGGGAAAAGTGATGCTGCAGAGCACCCAAGGGGCTGCAGCCTGCCCTGCCTGCCCTGCAGGTAGCTCCTGTGGGAAGGGTGCAGGGATGGTTCCACCATCCCACTGCTTCTCTTCCATCCCTGGCACTGCTCTGATTGGCTTTAAGAGTTGACAAGTAGCTAGAAGTTAAGAAATGCTACAGTTAATGGTAGAAAATCATCCAAAAGGAAGATTAAAACCTTCACCAGTCCAAGTCCCAAGGCTTGTTGTCCCAAAACAACCCAAAGGCTGCCTTGGAGAATCCAGGAGAAAAGCAATCAGGAAATTATTAGGTCAAGAACGGTACTAGACTAGTTTGGTTTTGGCAAAACACAGGCAGGTGGATGGGTTGGGAAGTGCTGCTCTTCTTTGGGGATCAAAAATTTTGGGGATCAGGCAGAGGGGATGGGGACAGCCCCTGTTGTGGCACCCCTGGAACAGGACCTTGCACAGGGCAGCAACTCCAAAATAAAACTGGGACACTCAGGACTGATGCCTGGATGAGCACAGTACCTGTGGGGCATGTTGAGACCTTACAGAAACTCATTTCTTCTCTTATGTCTCTATGCCCTTAGGTTTTTGGGGGTTTGTTTTTTTTCCCTGATCTTACCTTCTTTTCCTAAATCCCCTTATGTGGAAACCAACAGTGGCCTTATGTGCTCAGTGTTTCTCAGTGGCATCTTCCACTTTCTGTGTTTATGTATTTTTTCAGGTGCACAGTGGTCTCCTGAAGCTTGGGTATCACAAGTCGAGGGGAAAAACGAGGCAGAAAAGATACACTGGGTAGAAAATATATGTACGTATTTTTCAGTAGTGACTGGAAAATAAAACTGCCCAGAGGTCTAAAATCCTCTAAAGGCCATGAGATCAGAGCACAATGAAGTCTGGCACTCAGAGCCAGAGCTTCTGGCACCCAGAGGCACCCAGCAGCATCCATTTGATAGATCATGGGATCACGTAATAGACATGTATTTATAGGTACATAATAGATATGTGATCAATAGCTCATGGGAGCCCAGAAATTTATCTCTGGGATATCAAAATATGCATGGCAACACTTCCTAACCAAACAAAAGAGAACCCAACCTTCTGGGTGAAGCTCCAGATGGAACAATGTTATCAGACCCCGCTGGGCAAACACAAGGAGCGCATAAAACCCACGGCTTCCAGGGAAAGCAGCACCTCTCCTCTTGCCAGAGCCATGGATCTGAAGGTCTGTGCACTCTCCATCAGCCTCCTCATAGCCCTCAGCACCCTGGCAGAGGGAGTTGCACCTCCAAGTAAGTACATCCATGTGCTGTTGCCTTCCAGGTTCGTGTGGGGCCCTCATCCCACCGACTGCAGCCAGATCCTGTCAGCTTTAACAGCTCTCTGTGCTGCTATTTCTTCCCCAAGTGGAGCCTACTTTTTAGTTTTTATCAGAGAGATCTATAGCAAAACATGAAAGACTGCAGCTGAACTCTTGTGTTGGTGGAATAACCAGGAACCCGCTGCAAAGGCAGAGGAGGTCACTAGAACAGGACCAGGGCTGGAATAGGAGCCAGCTTTGTCCAAATTTTCTTCTGACATTTGGTTTATGCTGCTTTGCCACGTGAATACAGTTTTAAAGGAGTCTGTCAGCCTCCTCATTGAAAGGCAAGTCATTTAGACAGCTCCAGAAGTGGAAAGCAAGTAACTCAATGACAGCTGGAGGGCAGCTCCAGAATTTCTTGGTTGTGGCTGACTGTGCAAGCGACTTAAAATGTTAAAAGCTGCAGCTATTTGTACATCATCCTGTATTTTATAATCAGCTGTCAAGAATGAAAAGATTTTGTATCTTTACACCTGTTGAATATCCACTGGACCCTTAAGTCTTTCCTTCTTCACACAAGATGGGCAAAGCTGCAGACTTTTAATAGCATTATATTTGAAGTTCTTGGGATTTCCCATTTGGTGTGGTCGATTTGAAGCCCACAAACCCCACTGTGCTGGGCTGGCTTGGCTGCAAGTGAGACCACAGACACTCCAAGTGTGATGTACAGACCTGACCAAAACTGGTAGGGGTTTAGAAGCAACTTTTAAACCACTCAGGTTGTGGTCTTAGCAGGGAACTGAAAAGATGGAAAACATCCTGGGAAAGAGCATTGTTCCCAGTGAGCATTTGATAAACACCCCTCCATAACAAGTGTGCAAACTGACACCCTGTAACTTGCTCCTTCTGTCCTGAACAGCAAAATGCCAGTGTAAAGTGGTTCCCAGGGAGAGGAAAAACTGTGGCTACCCAGGGATCTCAGCAGCAGAGTGCAAGAAAATTGGGTGCTGCTTCAACGCTTCAGTCCCCAGTGTCCCCTGGTGCTACAGTCCTAAACAAAAGAAAGGTAATATCTCTGCCAGAAACACTGATTTACCTCATGTTTGATTATCCAGAAAAGTGTACAGCCAGGGAGCAGTTCTGCTTTTCTCCTTAGACAAGAAAAGTGGGCACAAACCTCTGTAAGGAGAACAGTGGGGGTAAAATGCAAAGTCAAGCCTTGCTTATCCATCAGACCTCCTCCTCCTCATCCTCTTAGCATAGTATATTTCTTCTTCCTTCAGGCTTCTAGTTATCAAGCAACCTGTGCTGATTACTTAGAGAAATTTCAGTGTCGTTTGTGGTCTTGTCCATGGGTAGAGCACTTATTTAAGTGGGTTTGCTCTGTGGCTACTTGTTTGACATCTGTCAGCATCCTGCTTCTATTTTTTATGATTATTTTCTCAGACAGGGTAGCAGCTGCTCTCCTGGCCTTTCTAGGATTAGCTGTATATTTTACATAACTGTGTTAAGTAATGGAGTGTAATTAGCTGCATTAATTAACTCAGTGTAATCTACATTTGCTGGGTTGACAGCATGACTCCTTCTTAGGAGAACTCCAGGGAAGGCTCAGCAGCTACGCAGGTGACATGAAAGGAAATGAGGGTGCAAAGGCAATGTTACCCAACAGGACAACCTGATATAAATTGAGATTAGTCAACTGGGAAAAAATAGTTCTGCTTTTGAGCACTGTTTGCAATGCTTGCAAACCTTGAAAAACAAGCAGCAGCAACTTAGGGTGCCATTTTCACAGAATTGCTTTTCTGAGCAGAACTGTTCCATGAGAGGAAAACTGAAGTATTCAAGCTGGGTGGTATAATCTCTTTACTTGGGATTTTAGTTTTAAGTGCCTGGAAGGGCTGTGATTTCCTCCTAAAGATTTTTTTCTTTTCTGTAGCTTAAGCTGGCATGCAGAGAGGGCTGGGTGGTCCTCTCCATGTTGGCCAGGCTGCTCTGGGGTTAGCACGGGGTCAGGTCATGGACATACCCTGCTCTGAGGCCAGTGTGTGTGTTACCACCACAGGAGACACAGGACTTTTCACCCCATTGCTGGATTTAGGAAAGGTAAAGATGGGCTGCTGCCAGGGATGCCAGGGATGAATTTTGCCTCCTCTTATCCCTGGGGCACAGCACCAATTCATCACCCTTTGGAATTTAGTTTTGCCTGGGAGGCTGGGTGAGGATTTGGCTGAAATTGGTTCAGAGAAGGTCATCATGGCCATCACATCTGCCCAGTGACCTCACCTTTTTGTCCTGCCTTTTATTTGTGAATTACATCACCAGGCAGACGGAGCATGAAGTAACACGCTGTCCTTTCTTCCTTTTTTTTTGTTTTTTTTTTCTTTACACAGTGAAGAAAGTGTGTCCCACCGATCCCCACCACAGGATAAACTGTGGCCACCCTGGCATCAAGCCCAGGGAGTGCACAAGGAAGGGCTGCTGCTTCAGGGCACACCCCGCTGGGGTCCCCTGGTGCTTCTACCACCGCACCGTGGAGGAAGGTAATGTCCCCCAGGAGATGTCCCCTGTGTCCCTGTGGGTGCTCCTGGCACTGTCCCTGCTCTGCCCAGGCTTGCTGTGCTGTGCCAGCCAGAGAATCCTAAGGGTGTGAGCAGGAAAAGGTGGCTAAAGCCCAAAAAACTGCTTATAGTACAGAGTGGGGTGTTGCTGATGCATCTGAGCCAGGGATTTGTGGGCAGTGTGGTGGTCTGGGCTCAGGTGTGAGCTCAAGACCCCACTAATCCCACAGTAGAGGTGCAGCCACCCAGCTCATATCCACCTTATCAGCATGAGAGATAAAAGGGTTTGCTTTGGAAACGTGGAATGAAACCTACAGAACTTTCTGATCCCCAGCTAACTTTGTTTTAGTTAGGATTGACCTTTCAGCATATTTAATAATCACACTGTGCTCTGTACTACCTACAATTCACCATAATTTGGTTTTACTGATTTGGATCATAACTGGGAAATACATCTACATATGGGGGTTGGTCAAGATGACTGAAAAATTGCCTTTTGGATGTCCTACATCGAGGCAAAACACTTCCTGGCATCTTCTGTGATTTATGGAGAAAACACATCCTTTAATCTGCTTCTCCTCTTTACCTCCCCAGCTTGTTAAAGGAGAAACTTCCATCAAGAACTTTGCAATCTTTGGATCCACTCCAGTGGGAAGACAGATGGAGGTCCCAACTCAGACTTTGTACTTTGCAACAGCCATGATTTCTAGGCTGGTTTTTTTATCTGGGATTGACTCCTTTCTGATGAAAAGTTACTGGTACCTTTTATTCTCTCAGTAGGCTAGCACTGCACAGGTTTTCACTGTAATAAAAGATGTAAGACACAACTTGTGAGGGTTTTTTTTTTGGTTTTTTGCTGTCTTTATTTTAAAGTTGTGTATTTCTCCATTTCCCAGGGAATTTGGCATGCCAGCAACCTGCTGATGAGGGAGCAGGCACCAGTGCTTCCAAAAGGAACATGGCACTCAGCTTTTTTGTGTTAGTTATGCTTCACACTTGCAAGTGACTGCTTGAATTTGTTAGCTGGCATCACACAGGCCACCCATCCTTCTGAATGCTGGAAATATTCAGAGTTTATATAGATTTAGCTGTGGGTTTGGGCTTTTTTTTCCCCTTGAGACATAGGGAAGGGTACCTTTGACAGCTGGTCTCAAACCCCTCCTGCTCTTTGCATCTCCCAGTCTCTGGTGCTCACCACAAGCAGGTCCCATGGGTCACGTTCAGGAAATGTCTCTGCAACACTAAAAGCAGCACACAGGCTCTCCCAACCCTGGCCTAAACCTGAAATGGAGCTGCTGTGTTTCACCAGACACAGGAGAATCTCCTGGTGTCGAGTGGCTGCTTTGTCCTGGGAGTCTTTCATGCTCAGCACAGCAGCTTGAATGCTTCCCTGCTTCAGCTGAGAGCTCAGTGAAGAGCCCTGGAAAGAGCCTCTGAGAGCTGTGTTGGGGATAAAATGGGGAACCTGAGATTGCTCCAGCAGCAAACTGTGCTCAGGGCTCAGCAGAGGAGAGCAGATGTACAGGGCTGTGCTGCAAGCAGAGAGAAAAAGATGGAGACCCAGAATCACAGAACGGTTTATTTGGAGGGACCTTAAAAAGGTTTAATCTAACCCAACCCTCTGCAGTGAGCAAGGACATCTTCAACTCAATCACATTGCTCCTAGCCCTGTCCAATGTGTCCTTGAACTTTTCCAGGGATTTATCACTTCTCTGTGCAACCTTTCACCACCCCACTGTAAAAATCTTCCTCCTTGACATGCCTCATTGGAGGTTTGATTTGTCCCATGACAAATTTACTTTAGCCATGAGTAAGTTTATCCAGGTAAAAAATTAGTCATTCATAAACCACTTCCAACAGACTCAATAATATGATTTGAACATGGTCAGATACCAGTTGTAATATGTGCAATAAACTGAGCAGTGTACTGAAGGTCTTTGGAGGTGTTTCAATCACAGAAAATGCTGAGTTGGGAACGACCCACAAAATTCAAGTCCAACTTGAATTGGAGCCCAAGCCCCAAGAATCCCTGTGCCTGAGAGTGTTGTTCAAACATTCCTTGAGCTCTGCCAGGCTGGTGCTGTGACCCCTGCCCTGGGGAGCCTGTTCAGAGCCCAGCCACCCCATGGGGGAAGAACCTTTTTGTAATATCCAACCTAAACCTGCCCTGACAGAGCTCCAGGCCATTCCCTCAGTCCTGTCACTGCCACCACAGAGCAGAGATCAGTGCCTGCCCCTCCTCTGCCCCTCACAAGGAAGTTGTGACTGCAGTGAGCTCTCCCCTCAGCCTCCTCTTCTCCAGGCTGAGCAGACCAAGTGCCCTCAGCATCATCCCTGGGCATGATGTCACCTGCAAAAACCACAAACTGCTGTGCTCAGGCAAAGCATTCCCAAGAGCCAAGCCACCACTGGGTCATGCAGCTGCTCCAGACATTTGGGGTTATAAATCAGAGTTAGTTGCTCACAGCACTAATAATTATTACCTAAGGATATGCCATCATCACTAAGTCTGAAGGGATGATATCTGTTCTGGGAATTTACATTTGGGAAGTGCTCGAGGTCTCTCTAGGTAGGCTGTTATCAACACCCACACAAATGAACCTGAAAAAACCACCTAGAATTCTAAAAACTAATATTTTTAATGAGAAAATAAAGCTGTCAGAAACAGAGTGGAAGCCACAGCCACTGAGGATTTGAAGATGACAGGCAGAGCCAAGGCAGAGCAAAGTGAGATCCCAAAACAGGAGTGTGCACAAAGAGAAGTGTGCAGGACCTGCAGAGATGTGGCTAAAAAAGGAGGGACCTTCCTCTCCTCCCCTTCAGGGTCACTCTGAGGGCTCCCCTCACCTTTCACTGACCTGGAGTCAGTGTCCATGGGCCTCATTTATACCCTCAGGGAGAAAAAGCCTTGAAGACTCACCCTTTGTATCTACAGCCACTGCTAAATAAGTGAGCAAAGTTCTGAATTGCCAGAGGTTTGCTTTTTTCTTCTGCCTTCACTCAGAGTCAGGATTGAATGGTCAAGAGATGGATTTCTTGTTCGGGCTTGATTGTTTATTAAATCTTATCTAAAGTACAGAGTTCTGCAACACTTTTAACTATCAAGCCAGTGGAGGTGAATCCAGCTAGTTACAAGGTCTTTTAAAGGCTAACTATCCAATAAAGAACTAACACCTTTATTATTTATACTTTTGATCCAATAACCAAACACCTGTGACCCGCAGTGCAGCACTAACTATCCAACCAAAAACTACTGCCTGAAATCAAGAAGAAGAAGCAACAAGAAGGAAGAGACAACACCCAAGAACCTCATACTGTCCCATACCTATGTGATAATTGATAAAAGATTCGTGTTAATCACAAAAGCATTGGGGTTTGTATAAACCACAATACTAAGCTGTGAAGTGAAGGATGGACACTAGATAAAGAAAATTATATGATAAAATCATTCTGTTTAAAATCACCTTGTTATGTTATATTATGCTACGTTATATTATGTTATATTATGTTATGTTTTCCAAATAAGTTGTATTGGCTACCAGCTTGCAAAATCAGACTTCCCAATAGCCCTTCCTGCCTTTGTCTGATCAATGCTGCCTATCTCAAGGAGCAGACTTCCAGAACTTCTCTGGTGGTTACCTACAAGGACCAGATGGTGATCTGTGACTGATTATCGCCCGGAGGCTTTGTGAATTTGTGTAAGGATGTTTATTCGACCACTACTGCTTACCTGGCAAAATTATGACAGCAAAAAACCAAAAATTATTGATTACAACGAGAAACCATAGTATAAGAAGAGGCTGCAAACCAAGGTTCAATGGGGTGTGGTGTGGGCAGTGACCCCTCACGTTCCCCAGCATGCTGCTTGCTCTGTCTATATCAGATAAAGCAATCTAAATTTTGCTGAATATTGAGGCTTTTGTCCCTCATTTATAATACCTATTACTATATTCTAAAACCCCAAATTCAAAACCCTTCACCACGTGAAATTACACACTTTTATTCAAACTACACACCAGTGATTCCAACTCCACCACACAAATTTGGAAGCCTTCTCCAAGGCCTCAAGCCAAATGCAGTGTTCTTTTGAGGGCCAGTGTCAGAAAGCACAGAAAGTTCAAAACTCTCAGGCTTTAGGGTTCCAACACTGAATATTTTTCTGTAGAGAAAAAAAAAGTAGGTCAGCGTTGTGATTTTCGTCAGCAAAGGTGCTACAGGAACCCATTTGTGTCAATTTGTGACACAAAGGCTTTGTGCTGATGGGGCCATTACGCAGGGAATGACGTTTAAAATCCCAAATACCCAATAGTCCTAAACTGCAACCATGGCAGCTGAGTGCCACCAAAGCTCCAGCTTGTAATAAAGGCTGAATAGAACATGTTTGACACTGCAGATTGATTGCAATGGTGCTTCAGTGAGTGAAGATATTCTACTGGCTTTTAGAGCAATTGTCGCCAAGGGAAGGTTCTCAGAAGTGGCTCATTTTGAGGTAATCAAGAAAACTGTGTTTGGCTGACAGGGAGAGCTGACAGGGGAGAAAACTAGGACAGGCAAGCAGCTCAGAGCAGATGGGTGCTAGCAACAAAGAACAAACCTGTAGCCATGTGAACAAGGGATTTATCTCCAAACACCTCCAAAAAAAGTGTTTGTTTTTTTTTAATGTGCCACTTCCATCAGGTGCTGTTCCCAAATGACTCTGGGTGAGGTGTGGATCCTGCTACAGTCAGACACCTCCTCTGGCAGAGCTTGTGTTCAAAAGAAAGATTTCAGAGACAAGGTGCTAAACTGAAGTGAAAAAGAATATGAAAACTGAAATCTTCCCCTGTTGAGAGCAGCCAAGCCACACAGTGCAGCCACAGGTCTCTGTGTGAGTTACTGGCTTTACTAAACCTTGAAAACTCGACCATGATGCCATTAAACAGCTTGAGAACAGAAAATAAAACACAAGAACCAAACCCGGCTCCCTGTGTTAAACCCAGGCAGAATGATGATCTCCAGACCCAGATTCAGTTTCCAAGAGATTGCTCTCACTGCCAGACTGAGTCCAAAAAGGAAAATTCACTACTGTGGGGTGATGGCTGCTAAACCTTCCTTAGGAGCAAAGTTCAGGTGAGAGTTTCAGCAGCTCTCAGGTGAGTTTTCCAAGCAGCACTCTGCCAGAAACAATAATCCTCTTTGGGCAGAAGAGTCCATTATTACTCTTCAGGCTTTTCCCCTCATCTGAGCCTTCTTCTAAAGCCTTTGAAAGCTGCCAGTGTTGGTACATGAACATGAGCTGCCCAAATCCCTTGGAGAGCATGGATGGTCCTGTCCCAGCACACCTCACCAGGTACACAATGGGACTACAAGTCTGTCCTCAGTACTAGAAAAAAACAGCCAGACAAACAGACTTTGCTGTAAAATATTTGTGCTGGCACACAGAATGCATTCAAGTTCTAGAACCAGCTGGGTAATGCTGGATCCCAGAAACCTGGGTCTTTTGAGCTTTCTGTGCTTTCTGGCACTGACCCCCAGGAGAACACTGCTTTTGACCTGAGGCCTTGGAGAAGGCTTCCAAATTTGAGTGATGGAGTTAAAATCACAGGTGTGTAGTTAAATAGAAGTGTGTGATTTCACATGGTGAAGGGTTTTAAATTTGAGATTTTTATAATATAGTGATAGGTATGGGACAAGATGGATGATTTTGGGTGGTGTCTCTTTCAGTGATCTTCTTCCTTCTTCTTCATGATTTCAGGCTGTAGTTTCTGGTTGCACAGTTAGTGCTGCACTGCGGGTCATGGAAATTTAGTTATTGGGTTAAAAGTATAAATAATATAGGTGTTAATTCTCTGTTGGGCTGTTTAGCTTTAAGAGACCTTGTAGCAGCTGGATCTTCCTCCATTTAGCTGGTGGCTAGAAGTGCTGCTGAACTTTCTGTACTTTTGATAAGATTTAATAAACAACCAAGCCCTAACACGAGAAAATCCATTTCCTTCATGTATTTGTTAATCCTGGCTCTGAGTGAAGGCAGAAGAGACTGAGACAAATCACTGATTAAGTGGTGCAAAACTCCCACCACTCTTACAGGGTACCCCTCAGGTGCTGTAGAAGAGGATGCTCCTTTTTCCTTTTTGCCTTCCTTGGGTGCTCCTTCCCCTGCCAGTGAACAGTAAATTTTCCATTTTCCACTTCATAAAATTGCATTTCATAAAACTTCCATGTCCCAGAGGTGGGCAGGGTAAGAAAGCAAAGTACTTTTCTGCTGGAGACCAATGTTTCTATTCACCCAGCTGTGATAACTCCTTGCGCTTCGTGATCTCCCTTTGCACACCCACTGTGGCACCTAGAAATCCCCTTGGAGAAGCCACCAGATAAAGACAGGACCTTTTAGGGTCTGTCTCTGAGTTAGATCTCTCAGGCTTCCTTCAACATGTGCCTCTGTCTCAGAGCATAGCAGAAGGTTGTTTTGGTAACCAGCAATTTTGAGGGATTCAGCGCTAGAACATCACAACTGAAATGAGAATCTGGAAATCTGGAATTAAAATATTTCACTGCAGCTGGGCCAAATATCTTAATTGCTGAACTTGTTGCAGAAACTTTTGGACATTCCCACGTGTCTGACTTGCCACCAGTGTGGACTGACACTCCAGTCTGTGGTGGTTTCAGAAAGCTTCATAAGAAGTAAATTTGATAAGTAAAATCCAGCCCCTTCCTGCCATAAAATGAGATTTCCTCTGCTTCTTATTAAGATTTGGCATTGTGCCCCATCCAAGGAAAGCTTCACTAAGACACAGAATATGAGTTTCAATGAACAGAAGGAGCAAAATCAAAAGGTTTACTGTCACTTTTGTTTCTTCTTTCAGTAGTTTGTGGTTACTGTCTGATTCTTACACAGAAAGACAAAAAGCACCTGTAAGACTCTTGCTGAAGCCACAAAATCTGCTTCATATTTGCCTCTCCAGATGCCATGGGGATAAGAAAAAAGGTTCTAGGAACAGGTGGAGCTTTATTCTGTCTGTCCAGCAGAGCAAAACAGGCAGTGGGACAAGAGAATGACTGTGCTAGAAAGAACTGGGGGACACAATGCAACTCTGAGGGGTGTTTTTGCTGTCAGAGGCTGACAGTGGATCAGCTTCATGTTTTGATAATGTTTTCTGCCTGTGGAAGAGACAACATTGACTTTTTTCTCAGCCTTCCCATGTGTGTGCAGGCACAGGCTTGGAACAGGAATGTCAGGAATCCAGAAAAGCCATCACACAGAGTTAACAGTGCATAATAAAATTTGCAGATCTTGAAAAAATCTACAAGGCACAGAAAAAAAAAAAAAAGACAGAACCAAACGAGGCTGTGAAATTTAAAATGCACTGAAAAACAGAAATGGATGCAATTAGTGTCAGTTTCACTAATCCAGCCCTTGACAGCTTTTCTGCCCCTAAATGAAGCTGGCAACACTTCCCACCAAGCCCTTCATGAAGGCTGTCCCATGGGAAGATGTCAGTGCTGGTGGCTGACAGCACAGCACCTGCTCACTGCTCACCTGGGCAGATCCCTGCACCCTCCCAAGCTCAACGAGCCCATCTCTCACTCTACCCATCTCCTTCGTGCCTTCCAGCCTGCATTCCAAAGCAGGATTTAAATGGATAGCTCTTAGAAAATGAAGTTTCCTTTATTTTCAATCTCTCTCTATTTTACTAATCCATTTTGAGTGCACAGTGGATGGGAATTGCATGTGAGGTGTATTAATTTTTTGCAGTGTTGCTAATGAGAAGTTTGTGGTTGGGTTATTCAATAGCATTAACTACCATATAAAATATTTAAAGTAATTTATGTTGCCACTCAGGCTATGAAGGACTCCCATTCTTCCTCCTCCCTTCCTGATCCATAGACAACAGTTGGCACTGGGAGACATTTAGTTTTTGGGAACATAATTCCTTCAATTGAGTATTATTTCCAGGGCTATAAAACTTAACATGAAGTATGATCTCTGTCATCATGAGAAAACTGTCTTGAAAATGAAATCCTATTGAATCCTTAGGGCAATCCTAATCCAGCGATGCTCTAAGCATCACTGCTGATGTTATTTATGGGCGAGTAATTAACTTGTAAAAGTTAGGACAGTTTTCTTTGAACTGTGGTGAGCAAGGCAGGTAATTTTGTTGCTGTGGTGACCTGGATGGGTGGCACAAAGGACAGTGATGTTGTCTAAGCTTGGCCTTAAAGTCCAATATACAAACACCATAAAACAGCTTTAAAAATGCATGAAAAAGCACCCAGCAAAATGAGTATTTTCCAAAGCACAGGACACCAACCCTGAACCCTCCTCCTTGCCCTGACATTATTCAAGGGGCCTTGCACAGCTCAGGATTTCTGCCCAGGAGTTTCCCTGCCAGTGCAGCAGGAAGCAGCAGAAACAGTAAGCATGTCACTCTTTGGCCAGTGAGGATCTTCAGGAGAAACACAAGAAATGAAAATACTGACTTCCTAAAGCAGCTGAAGACTTTCCTGGTGATAGAAATGCCCAGAGGGCTGCAGAGCATGGCACAGGTGCTGTGGCAGAATGAGGGAGAAGGGTGTTTGTTAAAATGGGAAATGGACAGGTGGGACTGGCAGATAAAACAGAGTTTTTCTTCAGCTGAGGAGAAGCGAGGAAGAAACCCAGCCATTCCAGAGTGCCAAGCAGAAGGCAGACAGGGAATGATCCTTTCCTGCTTCTTGTAATGGGACAGCACAGAGAACATCTGCCACTCACAGGTAGCAAGGAAAAGATGGATGGAAGATTAGTCCATGGAAGAAAAATCAACCAAAATTGGATGAAAATACAAAGGTAATTAATTCCACTAGTTCAGGAAGTCCTTCAATTGTGTAGGATTTCTCAGAGAAGCACCCCCTGATGCTTGCCCTGTTTGGGTTGGAAGGGACTTAAATCCCATCTAGTTCCAACCCCCAGTGTGACTGCAGTTCTGCTTTTAAGGATTTTTACTGCATATTTCTGTAACCCACCTGTCCTGGGAGTTACCTGAAAGCACCATAATTGGGAACGGGCAATTCCATGTCCTTGCTGGCTGCCAGGATCAAGGAGCAGACAGTGAAAATGTATCACTACTAACACACCTTCCACTTCCCTCAGAGTGAGAACAAGAACAAAGGCATCTGTCTGAAAATAATAACAGTTTATTTGATTTTTTTGTGTGTGTGTTGTGTGTTACATTATCATAAATGTTCTCTAGTCTCAGAAAACAAAGCCCTAAGTTTGGAAAATAATGCACATACAAATCTCTTCTTACAGGTATTAAGTATACAGAAATATACAAAGATTTCTCTATTACTGTAATATATCATCAGAATGCCCCACATCCCACATTTTTACTCAGGTCCACTCTACCAGGAAGCATCAACTACAAAGGTAACAAGCAACCTGAAAAAGACATGGTTTGTATAATATAATTACATTATATGTATATATATATCTACAACAGTGCAAATATATCACAGCGTGCAGGCAGCAATAGTCTCTAGAGAAGCAGAATAAAATTGATTCATAGTAATGCAAATGCATTACAGGAACAAGAGACAACAATGACATATTAGATATTCAGAATATGCACACTTCAGCACGCTGATTTAAAATCATACCTTGCATTGACTCTTGCTTTGAAAAACAAAAGAACCAAATGTTAAATAATTCAGTAACAGGTTCAAGGGCAGAATCTCACAATAAGGTCAACTGACTCAGATAAGGTATTTGATAAATCTTTACTGACACAAGTAAAGGCTTGGCTCCACTGCAGGACTTGTTATCTTCTTCTTTTAAGATATATCAGTGTAATTGTCTCAAATTTAATTTTCTTTTGCCATAATTTAAGATAATTTTTCCCTTTTTTTTTTAATTGATCAACTAATTCACATTTGTAAGGTTGGTATAATTATCATTGAGGCCAAGAAAACTGGTTTCTGGAAGCAACAGAAAGGAGTTTGTACAATCATTACTCTAAATGGGCCACGAAAATAAGCTACAATGGGGTCAGAAAAAAAGACATCACAGATGCCACTGAAGTAGAAAACCCCATCAACCTTTAAAAGCAGAAGCTTCCATGTTGCCTTATAATCTGCTTAAAAAGACATTTTTGAATTTTGTTTTTTCTTCTTGAAAGAGTAAAGCACACCCAGAGATCCAGCACATTGGGGTTTTGTAGCTCGAGGAAGTCTCAAAGTCATCCCTCCACCTTTGACCATCCTGCACATTTCCACACGTGGACAGCAGCCATGAATATCCAGAAAAAAAGAGACACAAGCAATTGGTAGGCATGGGCTGAGCTGTACGGGAGCCCTCAGAAAAAAAAACCAAACAAACAAAAAAACCCCACACCCACAAAACAGGTGGATGTGTCTTGAAGGTACAACCAGTGCAGAGAATGCAGGCTGAGCCATGGCCATGTTTTGTGCCAAAGGAGACACATCCTGACTGGTCACCCATTGTTCCACAGTGCTGGCAACAGGTCCCAACAGAAATCTAAGTCTCGTAAAGAAAGATTCTACAGCTGACAACCGCATAAAATGATCATCTGTCTTAAGATTTCAAAATAACAAAGAGACTGAAGCTAAATTTTGTGCCCTACAGTACAATTACTGCTTCAGAAACTCTACTTGAAATATGTACAGAAACAGAAATAAAGCATTAAACAGAACTAAAGCTAAACTTGCTATGTTTGCAGGCTCAACCTGAAACTTTTAGACATGTAATATGAAGAGTGGTATGTGGGCTGATAAAAATCACTCAGTGGGACACACCACAACAACCCCTTTGTGTGTTATGGGAACAGGTATTTCAGAGGAGGGCAGTAGGAGCTGATCCCTGAAAATGTCACTGTCCCTGCTCACTAATGGCAGAGCCCCTGATTAACTCCAGTGGCACTCAGCACTTAATTTCTGCACTCACCAGTGCTGTGTGGCACTGCAGTGATCAGCCTGTCATAAGCTGTCACAGAGGACATGACATGGTGTCATTTTCTGCCTACTTCTAGTTCCCAACAGCTTTTCACATTATCATACATTATAAATGGATCTCCACACGGAAATTCCTGAGCAGCTGCACCCTGTGGGGCTGTTCTGGTAGGAAACAAAGGATGGCATCCAGTGAAGGATGGAGACTTTCCTTAGTGCTGCATTTACAGGAATATTTTTAAATGTCTTTTACAGCAGTAGCCAGGTTAAGTTCTAGCTGGGCTTTGGCCCTTCTAATTTCTCTTTGCATAACCTCACAACATCCTTGTAGTCCTGCTGGTTTGCCTGCCCCTTCTTCCAAGGGTTTTTTTTTCCTATTCCCTGTTTTGTTCCCTGAGCTCTAGCCAAAGCTCCCTGCTCAGCCAGGCCAGTCCTTCTCCCCCTCTGGCTCGTCCTTTGGCACATGGGGATGCATGGTCTGCTCCTGCTGTGCCTTTAGGATCTCCTTCTTAAGAATCTCTGTGCCTCCCTGGACTTCTCAGCCCTTCAGGGCTGCCACCCACGGGACTCTGCCAATCCAGCTCCCAAGCACAGTCTGCCCTCCAGAAGTCCAAGATGGAATTCTGCTGCCACCCCTCCATCTCCCCAAGAACCAAAACCTCTCATTTCATGTTCACCATGCCCAAGAGGATCTCCAGCTATCACATCCCCCACCAGCCCTTCTCTGTTCACAAACAGATCCAGTGGGGCATCACCACTGCTTGGTTCCCTCACCAGCTGTGCCAGGAATTACCTCCCACACACTCCAGGAACATCCTGGGCTGTTTCCTCTCTGCTGTGTTGTATTTCCAGCAGATATCTGGCAAGTTAAAGTCTCCCACAGGAACAAGGGGCACTGATCACAGGACTTCCCATGGAACATTTAATCCTGCTTGGGTGGTCTGTAACAGACTCCCATCAGGATATCTGCTTTGTTGGCCTTCTCCTGATTCTCAGAATCCCAAAATTCACCCAGTGCTGTGTAAATAGGTCAGGTAGGATCTCCTCTGTGAGGATCAGTGGGGTGGCACAGGTCAGTATGTAGCACACTTCCTTGCAGGAACAAGCGTTTAATAAAACATTCCTTTCTGCTGAGAACACAGAGTTTGACACAAAAGTGTGGATCGAGCTGTCAATCACCTGAGACATCCAGTTCTTGGACTCAAGTTCATTATCTGCCACTTACATAACCAGCTCTCCCTGTTTCGTGTGCACATATTCCTCTCTTTTAATGAAAATAGGTACTTTGTGCTCTAAATTCTAAGACCTGAAGAGCATTTCAGCACCAGCCTTCTTCCACTCCCTTTGACCTGTAACAATGGAATCTTCTCAATTATTAAGAGCAGAATCTGCTTTCCAAATCTTTTATTTCATTGTAAATAATAATGCTTCAAGTTATTTTTAAAAACCTTCAGGGTTTTTGAGATTATATGCAAGTTTCCACAAAGAAAAACAACAAAAGAAGTATGAAGGACCTAAAGTCTTAACTAACACACACAGTAACAAAAGCAATATCTCAAAACAAGCCAAAATAGAACAAGGAGGCCAACAGGACTCCTGCAATCCCAACAAAAATCATACATTCAGTTTTCAAGAGACCTTTAGAAACCTTTAGCCTCTTACACAACTTTTAGCCAGGCTGTGACTGGTTCAAATGGTAATAGTGGCTTTGATTTCAAAGAGTTTATGGCTCTTTATATATGGCTATAAAATTGAGGATTTGAAAATTGAGGATTTGAAGCCTCCAGAATCTTGCTGCCTTGTTATTCTTCCAAGTGAGGCCTCCAGAGCTTCACAAGTGCTGCTCAACACAGCAGCACCTGCATGCTCATTAACCTGGGAATGTGTTTTAGACCAGCCTGTTAGAATTTATCTCCATGTAAAGAGGAAAAAAAGCCAACCTGAGACTACATTAGAGAAAATTTGCAGTAGATGAAAACATAATTGTGATGGATTTTAAATGCTTCTGTCCCACAGCAGTGACAAAAGAGAGCTCATTAATTAATTTGTGAGCTAGGGAGGGAAAAAATTATTATCTCATCTACGTGTATCACTGAGTTTCCAGAGAATTAATTCTTTACTGGGATACTACAGTCTGAAAGCATTCCTTAGAATAGTAACTTCCAGCTAAATGCTGTCAGCAGAAGGCTGGAAAAAGGACTGTATCTGACAAAAAAAGAAGTGACAAAAATATTCCTGGAGCAGGAATTTTCTCAGGAACACCCATGCAGGAGCAGATTTTTGGCTACCATAACACAATATGAAGTTACAGTACAGGAGGACATGCTGGAGGCTAAAAACATAAAATGAGACAGTCTAAAAACAGAGGAACAGGCACAGATAACAAGACAATATCCAAGGAATTAATACACTAAACTGGTCTAGATGGGAGAGAACAGCATCCTGCAAGATACCAGTGTGGAAATGCCAGCAAAGTTACCTCATTTGGAACACTGCAAGGGATTGTCAGGGTGGTGTTTGGTAAATGGTGTTGGCAAACACAAAACATTAACCCTGAGGGTATTCAATGCCAGGGATGTCACACTCTTTGACCTCAGCTTGGACCAGAAGTCTGCAGCCCAAGAGTAATTTGGCAAATATAGTCCTTTGTCTGCTTGCAAAAAAAGTGTTTGAACTGCCTGTAATATTCACAAATACTTTGAGAGTCTTGAAATAATCAAGGCACGTTGTGCTAAAGGGATTTCATCTTGTGCCTTGCTTAAAAACTGTTCACAGCTATGAATATTATTTAGAATAGCTCAAATTCTTAATTTTTCAAATCTGACAGCCATATAGGTTCATACTTGCTCGTGATTATGCCTGGAAAAGCTGCAGAGCTGTACAAAAGCGTTTTGAGAAAAAACAGCAACAAAAATTATGCAAACAGGCTGTGCAAGGAATTTGGTTTTTCTTCTATAGTAAAGATGGATTTTGCTTTCACAGGTAAACCCTACTTTCAGGGAAAGTTCAGCTAGCCTTCATAAAATATGTGACTTGATTCAAAGCCTTCCAGACCACAGGCTTAGTTCAGATGTCCTGAGTTTAACAGGTACATACAGCCTGTGTCTGTGTTGGTAAATCAAACAGAGCCTGGGCATGGGCCAGGAAAACTGGGAAACAATTTTCTTCTGGAGTAAATGGCAGAGCTGCAGCCCAGCACAGCCAGAGCTTTTCCAGACAGGGTTTGGGTTGTGTAAAAGTCACTACAGGGGCCACTCCTATTAGCCCCAGCTGTTTGAGGACTAACAGAGCTGACCCTGGCACTATTTATTTCATTAGGATAGACACAGCCATGGAGTCTTGGAAAAGTTTGTGAATTTTTGCCTGCTGGGGGCCAGAAGATGGGCCAGGTCCCTCTTTTCTACCCTGCTGCCATGAGCTGTTGGGCTCCTCAAGGGTTTGGTGACACTGAGCTGCCTCCAACCTGCAAGACTTCAGCATCCTGATGGGAATAATGGATTTACAGAATGTGCAGGCCTCACTCAGGGGTCTGGGACACCAAGATAAATTCACAGTCATGGCAGAAGGCTGGGCAATTTGCACCAAAGCTTACCAAAGTGTCCAAGGTGAGTATGGTGGACTCATTTTGGGTTGAAAATCCAAACCCATGAAAATCGGTGACAAAATTCACATCAGCTTGGAACCAGAACTCCCCCTGCCAAATTTACAGAGGTGAGACCCAAAATAACAGTTTCATTGATGTTCAGATCAACTGACTCCCATGTTGTGCGTGTAGACTTAGGGATGAGAACAAAACTGCCTGGCATGATTAGACCTACAGTGTTACAAGGTCATTTGTGTATTTTTTGGAGAGCCCTACAGAGTGTGTTGCAGATATAATGAACACCTCTGGATGAGGCAGTCACAGGTGTTTTAACACAGTAGCCCAAGGTTTGATCTGTGGGCAGCTCTTGCACTCCTTTAACAATCACTTTAGGGACAGATCCTGCTTTCACAATTTAATTAAAAATGGAGCCTTGGAGTGCTTTGATTATTTTCAGTCGCAGGAGGTAGATCAAACAGATAATGAAAAGAGCTAGTATCCCAAAATATCACAAATACTAAGGATTTAAAGACACTGCAAAAGAATATTTTTTCAACCATTCAGTGACAGCTTGACCATGTCTAACTGCATGTGCTATCCAGTGCTGCTTCCAAATGGGACCACAGGTTTAATGCAGATTCAGAATCTGCCTTTTCCTCTTATCATTACAGTTTTCAGATATGAGACCAGCTCGACAAGTAAAGCACCAGAATTCTAAATTCAGACAGAAACAAAAATAATTACTTGAATCGCTTTAGGTTTCTTTTAAAAAAGTATCCATATTAAAAAGATATCTTTACCTTATTAATACATTTACAGACTTTTATCCAGAAGGGGTAATTCTGTGGAAAAGAATTGCAAAATAATACATAGAAAACTGCAAAGATGAAATTTAAAAAGATGACAGAATCCTATTTTCTTTGCATTCCTCATTTTGCATCTCACTACCTTGTCAACTAGAGATGACATTACACTATTCTGGCCGCCAGGACTGGTATCCTGGTGACCTTATCCCAAAACTGGTTTTCATAAGGAAAGCTCCTGCAGACAGGTTTCTTGTTACAGTTACACTGCCTCGGTATTGATATTCTGTGGTGTAAAATTCCCTTCTAGTTCTTCTTCCTAGTTAAAGCTAGAAAGTGTAATGGAAACATGACCCAACCCAACTGGACTGATTGGCTTAACACTGTATGTCCACTATCCCATTGTGGCTCTCCATGGGCTCGGTCAGGACAGCATCTGGGCACTGGGGACCAGCCTGCCACAGTGAGACAATGTCAAGTGCCCTCTATTGCATGTCTAAAGTTCTCCTACTGCACTGGTTTAGCTGCTTTTCCTTTACCTCTCCGCTCGGATTTTGTATCTGAGGACAAAATAGGCAATCAGGCGCAGAGAGAAGAAGAAAATCCCAAGGACAATGAAGTCCAGGTAAAGTTTGGCGTTTTCTACATCCAGTTCTTTCAGGATGGCCTCTGATTTTTGAAAATGGCAGGTGTCATCTTTGTCACAATGCAGATCTTCTCGATCCAGTCCGTAGATGGAGAGGATGACTCCTTCAAACCCGTATCTGGAAAGAAGAAGGAGGGATTACAAGGAAAATCCTGATGATCTGGTTAGGAGTGCAACACAATCCCTGTGAGAGCTCAGCTGAAGTGCTGAGGGGGTCAATATTGCTCTGACACATCTGTCTTGGGGCATAGTTCCATCCCTGTTGCAATCAGGCACATCACATGTCACAGGCATTTTATGTAAGAGGGAACCAGGGCAGGAATTTTGCCTTTAACTGCTTCCAGTTAGTGCACAGTGCAATTTCTCCAAAAGAAAAATGTTAAATCAGAAAGCAGCATAACTTCAGCTCACATTCAGAAATCCCCCACTTAAAAGTGACATCGTTATTTCGCTCTTTTTTTTTTTTTTTTAATTTTAAAGAAGCAACAGGGATACAATTATGGCTTGAAGTCAGAAATATGTTAAAACCAGCATCAATCTAGAACATCCCTTCCCCTTCTCTCTGTGCACTAATGGGTTCACTGGTAATGTTCCCAGTGTTTGCTTTTGCAAGGAGACAAATCATCATGGATCACACGCATATGAAAGCTCCCTCTGGCTTCAGGAGACCCCACACAAGCTAGGCAATGGTTTAAGGCCTCACCTTGAATTCTAAGTATTAATTCAGGGCATGCAGTCTCATTATCTTTGATAGGACTCTGTGTATGACCTCACTTGGCAACAAAGAGGATTTTATTTTGCCTGGGATTTCTCAGTAATAGTGCAGCTTGGGGACGGTGGGGAAATGGGGAATGGGAAAATTCCCCTCTCCTAATTTCAGCTATAAACAGTTCAGTGTCTAGTCTAAACTATCCCTCCAGAGGTTTCCTGGTGAGAATTGTCTCATCCTAAGACAGCTGTGTCAGACACAAACAGCATATAAGGCGCCTATAGATCTTAAAGCAGCAGTTTAAATTAGAGGTGACACAAATCCTCTTGTGGCAGTGCTATTGCAACTTAAAAAACAGGCCTTTATCCAACAAACTTATCTAGGATACAGCAGTGAATTATACAACATTTTCTTCCAAATCGAGGTGTGCTGGCATCAATTTCTCAGTTGGTGATGTCCCTATTATTTCATGAATCCACTATTGCAAAATCCAGGAAGATTTTCATGCTGTGCAATCCCACTGAATTCAAAGGGACTGACACGGACTTGTGGCCAGTAACCTGTTCCTATTTATTTCACAACATATCCAACTTAAAATGCAGTGAGATAATGTGGTTTACATCACATGTTTGAGTATGTTTATACTCCAAAAGAACATGCTGTGAACAGTCTCTGGCACCCAAAATAACCAACCAAGCAAAGAAAAACAAACAGCATTTCTAGGTTGGAGGGTGAAGGCCTTCCAGCAGTACCTGACATAGGAAATGTAGGACATCCACTGGAGGTATGTTGGGATGGTATCAAAGCTGACAAAAAACCCAGAGAACAGAAGGACTGGGATGGCAGTGACTGGACCCACAAAAGTTGCCACCTGTAAAGAGAAAGAACTGAGTTTCTCTTGTCAGAAAGACAGAAAAAAAAGTAAAAAATAACTTTCTCTTCTATTACTCTTAGGAATAATCCTACTCCCCCAAATTATCACTGTTTGAAATACTAGAAAATTGCTGATTTTTTTTTTTGTGAGATTTCTTGTGAGGGGAAGAGCAGAAGCACAGGGATCATGCAGTAAGGCTATGCTGGTCTCCACAGGGTGGCACAGAGAGAGAATCAAGTGTTCTGCTGCAGAAATCTTGACAGCATCAATGCATATTGGGGTCAGAATTATCTGTTATCACCAGCAGCACAGAGAAGTTGTGCTGTGGAATGGTCGCCTCAGCACATCTCCTGCCAGGAGTTACGTGGCCAGCTTCCAGTCATGCCAACAGCTGCCACTCTCCCTCCCTTTCCAAGAATTTGTGGTTTGGGAAAGCCTTTTCCTACCCTTCCTTCTATACAGCTTTTCTGGATGTGCATGGAAGAACCTTCTCCTGAGCTATTGTGGAAAATTTCCAGTTTGTGGGGATGCAGAAACACATCAGTCCTGCAGTCTGGGATGAACAGCAAGTGACAATCTACCCTAGCAGGGGCAGGCACAGCCCCTTCAGGTGGGGCAGGAACTTCAGACCTTCACATCCAGGGCATGTCTGTGCTCTGGTGTGAGTGGGGAGCATCAAAAGCTCTACAACAGCAAGAAACTTTCTGCCTGTCACCTCTCAACAAACGTCCTGGGGACACAGCAGCTGGGACAGGGAGCAGGGTTAGGACACAGCAGAGCTCCATCAGTGTTGGAACCATCAGGGAAAAAAAAACAAAAACACCAGTGTTGGAACCCTGAAGCCTGGGAATTTTGAGTTTTCTGTGCTGTCAGGCACTGATTCTCAGGGGTTCACTGCTTTTGACTTGAGGCCTTGGAGAAGGATTCCAAAATTGAATGATGGAGTTGGAATCACTGGTGTGTAGTTTGAATAGAAGTGTGTGATTTCACACGGTGAGGGGTTTAGAATGTGGAGTAGTAATAGGTATGAGACAAAATGGAGGTTTTGGGGAAGAGGTTTTTTTTCTTCTTGTTCCTTCTTCTTGGTTTTAGGTGGTAATTTTTTAATTAGATAAAAAGCGCTGCACTGCGAGTCACAGGTGTTTAGTCATTAGGTCAAAAGTAAAAATAATGTAAACGTTAGCTTTTAATTGGACTTTTTAGCTTTAAAAGATCTTGTAATGAGTGAAATACAACTCCATTTTCTCTCTATCAACTTGTTAACTAAAAGTGCTGTAGCACTTACTATACTTTAAATAAAAACTAATAAACAACTGAATCCAAACACAAAACTTCGTCTCTCATACTTTAATCCTGACTCTAACTAAAAGAAAAAAAAATAATAATAAACACTAATCCATCAGCACCTGGAGGGATGTGGAGGCTGCCCCTATGAGCAGGCCCAGGGACTGAGCCACCAGGGATGTCATGGTCCCCAGGGCTGCGAAGAGGACGAAGCGCAGCGCGTCGGAGGGCTGGGAAGTCATCCAGTACACGATGCTGCAGTAAGCCACAGGGAACATGATCTGCAAGGACACGCACTGGGTTAGCCCCTGGCAGCCACACTGCTGCTCTGGGTAAGACAGAAACGTGGCAGGGGGGGGTTCTAATGAATCCCCAGCTCTCAGCCTTTCCATGACATGGCAGGTGTGTGATACCTGACTGGAAGAGCCGAAACGAGGGATGCGGGACTTCAGATCGGCTTTTAAAAATGTTGTTTATTGTATCCAGATGATACAGCAATTCATGGGTTGTGGGTGACAAGAGCCTAGCCTACAATTTTTTAGCCACAGCCAACTTTAGTTTTGGTTACCATGTATTATATACTTTTTTTAAAATACGTAACAATTAATCAATACTTTTATTATTACCTATAGCTTACCATAACTACTAACATTACCATATTCATGTTACTATTTTCTAATCACACAAGTTTGTATGTTACAGTTTAAGATAGAAGTTGTTTTTCACTTTTTTTGCAGTAGAAAATTCTGAGACTTTTTTTTTACTTGCAACATTGGCATTTTTGTTTGTGAAATCTTTTTGCTTGGTAAAAACATCTTCTGTCTGAGGTGGATTTATCCTTTGCTCTGAGCTATAAAAATCCCTTCTAACTCACATGCTAACATAGCTTTTGCCTTCTTAGTTATCCAGTAAAACTGGCTCAGCAATTCTTTTTTTCTATATCAAAATTTGCTTTCATTTCTATTCCTTCTTCAGATTTTATATTCAAGGATCTTTTTGTTATACATTCACATCTGTAAAACTTTCCTATCAAATCCCTTTCCATCCCAACACCTGACATCATGTCATGTCTTTCTACTTGGGCATTTGGAAACAGATTCCCCTCCTGCAAATAAACAAAGCTGGTCATGTGTTTATTAAAAGAATGTTGGGTCAGGTCTCAGCTTTTTTGTGCACTCTCAGGGTGTTTCTGATTTATCCCTGAAGCTTCACCAGACCCATATTGACATTTTCCCCACTATTCCAATGGATAAAATGCCAGTACTAATCTTCTTGGCCAGAGGGCTTGTCATTCATGAACTTGAATGGTTCTATTTTATTGAAGAGTAGAGCATGTACCTGAAAAGGAACATCAGCCATGGTTTTGGCGAGGTAATAGGCTTTCAGGCTGTACCAGTAGTTCAGATGCTCTCTGAGAAATACTCCCATCTCAAGGGGGACTGCAGAGAACACAGATTATTCAGTTTGACTGGCAGGGTGCAATACTGCTTCACATAAAAAAACCACAGTTCACCCACATCTAATCCTGCACTGCTGCAGTCCCAGGCTGGGACTGGGACAGAGCAGCAAAAGTTTCAGTGATTTGTAATGAAATACAAAATCTCAGCCCCTGGAGCTGCTCACTGTTGAGACTATGGACCAGTCTACTCAGGTGAGCTGAACATCCCTTAAAGAGGGTTTTTCAATTAAAAGTGGTATCAAAACTTAAAGAATCTGGCTATTCTTTTTGGTCCAACAGGGAATCCAAAGTAACAGCACTCCCAAAGCAAGTATAATACAGTCCATTCTACAGGCGTTTGCTTCTGACACCACATGAATAAATTAATTTTATGCAGGAGTCATAACTTGGAAGCCCCAGAGAAATTATTCCATCCTCCCTAAGTCCAACCATGAGCTCAGGGCATGGCTGAGATGCACTGGGATAAGGAGAAATTCCAGCCCAGGACTGTAACACTGAACTGTCTGTGCTGAAAAACACTGGAAAAACTGGGGAGGGAGAAGTGCCACTGGCCAAGCCTGTCTCTGCTTGCACAGTAATGCTTCTGTGGGTGCAAGATTTATCCCCCCACTATTCTTAGAAGCAGAATCACAAGTCAGATGCTATTCACACAAAACCAGACACATCCCAACACCCTCCCACCCCTCCTGCAATCCCCTGCCCTGTGCTGGGACACGGTGCCAGGCACTCACAGGTGAGGACAGTCGGCATGAGCGCAGCAAACATGAGGAACAGCATGGAAAAAAAGAGGAATCCCGAGTTGCTGAGGACTTTCTTGGCTTCATTGCCAATGCCCAAGTAGAGCAATCCAATGAGCAGCCCAATGCCAATGTGTGAGGTGATCCTCAAGTGTGTCAGGACCTGTGACAAGCAAACAGTGGCATTTATCAGGAAGTCTGGGCTCAAAAACAATGACAGTGCGGCTGAAATCGATGGATTGCAGGAAAGGAGCACTTATGTCCAGAAAAATCTTACATAGAAATCATTGAATGGTTTGGGTTGGAAGGGGCCTTAGAGATCATCTAGTCCCTGCTATGAGAAATGTTCATTTCCGACTGGGTAAGAAAAATTATGAGCATCCCATGGAAATTTCTTCCAGGTAACAGGCAGGAACTGCAAATGCTACAGCCTGAAATCTCACTGTCTGACAATATCATGGAGCCACTAGCTCTCATTCATCAGGGGAAAGAGATTTTCTGACTAAAAGATAAATTTCCCCAGAGCAGAAAAGAAGCAGAAAAGGCATTTCAGGCTTGCATAGACAAAAGTAACTTCATGAGGAATTAATTAGCTTTCTGTGCCTTCTCTGCAACACAGTATTCCCACAAGAGGCTTGGAAGAACAAAAGAAATAATAACATTGGGAACAACTGCAAGCCTTTAGAGTCTAGCAGGAAAAAAACATATTAAAAACAACCCTGTCCTTCAATCTATGCATCAGCAAATCAGTTACAGTTTCTCCTGATGTTAATGAATGAACTTAATTAATCCTTGTTGGCAAATGAACTTATAAAAAGCAGGAAGGGAGAACAAGTTTTGGCAAAGAAGCAAACCTTTTATCCACCCGTTTTCTATTTCCAAAAATGAAGACTTTAAGTAGTAACTTTACATCACACTGAAATTATTATCTCCTCCATCCTGAATTTTTTGGAAAACCTAATTTTGTGACACAGCACTACAACTTTCCACTCACTTTTAGGATTAATAACTGTATTAGGGACCTGCCAGCACAGAGGGGATTTAAACTTTGGGTTTTCAGGCCAGGTGCTTCTGTGCTGTGCAGAAAGCTGTGGTTCACAAGGAAGATGGCAGAGTTAACAGCAGGACTGAAAGATCAGCCTCTTCCCTTTGAAATTCTGTGATAATTCATGGGTGGGCTGCTGGACAGGACCTTTGAGGTGTATGGCACTGCCTCACACTCAGCTGAACAGACTTTTTGGCTATAAAAGTTTTTACAAAGCCTTTCTTACCGAGTCCCTCATGATGGTGAGGAAGGTTCTTTTGAAGAGGATGCAGAACTGGGTTAGGCAGCTGGCAGAGAAGCTGTGGCAGCCTTCAGTGGAGGAGGAGTCCTGCAGAAACACAGCACAGCACAAACTCCTTCCTTTGCAGTGTCTGCTTTGGTTTTCATTCCCAAAAACCCACCCACATCAGCTGAGTGTGCCCAGAGACTCCTCCACTGACCAAGGATTTAAATTCCCTCCTGTTGGAACCCTGGTCACTGAGAATTTTAGATTTTCTGTTCTGACAAACACTGAGCCCAGGTTCTCCCAGAGGGGAGAACTCTGCATTTGATCTGAAGCCACGAAAAAAGCTTGCAAAATTAAATAATAAAACTGAAATTCTAAGTGTGTAATTTAAATAAAAGTGCGTAATATCCCATAGTAAAAAACGTAAAGTTTGGAGTTTTAAAATATAATAATATATTTTATAAATATATAAAACATATAATATATATTATATAAATAATATATGAATATGTAATATA
>VWZS01001418.1:98831-131744 GCA_013397075.1 Rhabdornis inornatus
AAAAAACTTAAAAAAAAAAAAAAAAACAAACCACACAAACAAAACCTCATCATCCTCCCTCCCTCCCGCAGGGGTTGAGATGCGCAGGTTACCTCCTCCGAGGGCCGGTGCCACAGGAAGGGGTTCAGCTCGTTGTCCCCAGCCACGTCTCTCTTGTAGTCCGTGTCACAAACCCTGTCCCTCACCGCCCTGACCAGGCGGCTGTTCTGGTCCCCATACTCTCCAGATGCCACCTCCATAACTGCAAAACCGGGTTTAAATCACTGCTTTGCAAAGGTTTAAGTTACTGCTCTGCACTGCTGACCAAGCCTTGTTATTAAATCCACCTGATGCTGCAGCACCGATAAAATCAGATTATTTTTTCTTCTTAAGTACAGGGTTTAAAATGCCACGTGCAAATTCATCTTTTTAAATTTAAATGCATCTTTCCTTAAACCTTCTGAGATCTCTTTATCTTAGAAGTTAAATGAACCAGTTCAGAGGAAAGGCAGTGAATACAAGTAACAAAAAATGACAAAATCTATTTCTGTGGCACTTCCCAGTTTGATTTTTTTTTAATCAAGAAACAACATTGAAAAAACCCTCAATCCTCTAACCTGTATAATACCACAGTGGTACTGCACAAGATAAAAAGAAAACAAGCAGAATACTGGAGCCACTTTAAAAAGCCACTAATATTAGTTACTATGAAACATTAAATAATAAGTTTATCTTTCATTTCCTGAACCTGGACTTCTAACAGAGAGAAATATTCACTAAATTGCACCACTAGATGGCATTCAAATTACTCAGGAAAAAAAATCTGATTAGTTTTATTTTGAATGTTCGTTCCTATATGGACAAAGCACATAAGAATATATGTACAAAAGTATAAAGCACACCATGGTTCCCTTCACCCTGAAGGCGATGATAAAATACAAAATAAATGAAATAAACTATTCAAGCTATCCTTACCAAAATCTGCTGGGTTGTGGTAGGTTGGACAATTCAACCCCAAATCTCTCAAGTAAGGGACGAGGTTTGTCACCTTCCCACGGTAAATGCACTGACCTTGACTTAGAACATAGAGCTGGAAAACAAGAAGAAAAGGAAAAAAAAGAAAATAGATGAAAAATATATAAGAAAAAAAGTGAAATAGTATCAAAATGTTTGAACCTGTTGCCTAATAAAATCTCCTTGTCCCTGTGGGAAGAACACCTTGGGAAGATCTGTCACCACTTGAAATGAACTTTGCCTGGAATTACAACTAATGCAAAATTCAATGCCTGCAGTTTGAATTCTGCACACATTGCCTGCAGGACTTCAAACACATTAACACAGAAACACACTAATTCCAGCCTTTGGCACCTGCTGAAAATAGGCAAGGAGCTGCAGAGCCAAGCCATCTAATTTCCACACATGATGGATATTTTGGGCTGGTGAATGCAGGAATGGAAGGAAAGCTGGGACAGCACAGCAACAGCAAACAGCTCAATCACTCTCACTTTTAGCCACGATATGGACTTTAAATAAACCTCCCTGCCAGACTGGCAATCTGCAAGGGTTTGTTCACCTGTGGTGGTGGAGGTTTTCTCTCAGCTCTCATAGGACTAATCTAAATCCTCTAACAAGACTAAAATACATTTTTATCTAATCTAAACACGCGTGGTCCACATGCCATTGTTAGCTTGGAGAAAAGTTCTCCAACTGACTTCATTTCAATAAATTTTCAATACTAAATTCGATTATTGTTATTTCACTTGAATTAACTTTCCTTGATCTACACCTGTGTATCTAGGATGAGAATATATGCTTGCAGCATTGCAGACATTGACACTGCAGCTCTCCTGCTTTTATATTGCTCGAATTTACTTCAGTGAGAGCCCTGTGCACAGGAGCAGTGCTGGGTGAAGGCATGGTAATCACCAGTGCAACAATCATGATTTCACACACCTAACAGCAAGATTCTTCACAAACATTACCCGTAAATAAATGAAACAGGCAGAGAAGAAGGAAAAAAACATAATCAAAAACTGTATTTTGCTGTTATTTACTTAATTTCTTTATATGATTTGTAGCCATCAACTAGATGGCTCAATCATTTTTTGATAAAAGAGTGTAGCTTGAGAGCATAATCACCCTGAAGTACACATGGAGAGAAAGTTTGAGAGCAATACCTGGTCAAAGAGCTCGAACAGTTTTGCACTGGGCTGGTGAATTGTGCAGATGATGGACCTGCCACCCTGGGCCAAAGCCTTCATCAGAGAGACCACCTGGAAACATGATGCACTATCCAAGCCACTGGGAAAAAAACAAACAAGTTTGTATGTTATCCACAGGCACCACTCAAAACTAGCACATGCATTTGCTACTTGGTCTCCCATCATTATCCTTTTACAAATTTCCTCTGTAGCAGTTTCATTTTATCATATGCCAACCTTATGCTTGTATTTCTCCGTCAGGCTTTTAATTAAGTTGGAAGCATGCCTGAGAACGAAAAAGAGTATTCTCAAAGCTGCCTTAAGGGACTTCCACATTTTAGGGCTGCAGATTTAAATGCTCCCTACTTTAATGAATAGATACATATTCATAGCTTTCCCAGACTGATCACATTCATTACCAAAAGTCACATCTTAAAATGTTTATATTCAAGCTGTCTTTGCTTGAAAAATAATATCCATGCCACAATATTTTCCTCTCTCTTTCCCTTCCTCCTGCAGTTTGTGTCTGCTTTAAATACTGTCTACAGCCCCACCATCCAGCAGTTGCAGCAGTGACCCAAGGCACCAAATTATTTCTTGGCCTTATTCAGTGCTTGCAGGCAACACAAAATGAGCCTTTTCCAAGGATTTAGAGGTGAATAACTTTTCTGTAGCTCTATTCTACTGTGCAAAACCATATTTGTTTATCTTTAATTTTTGGCTTTGAAGTATACCTGGTTGGTTCATCAAAGAACATGACAGGAGGGTTGTTCACCAGCTCCAAAGCAATGGCAAGACGCTTCCTCTGGCCTCCAGAGAGACTCCCAGTCCTCGTGTTGGCACACACCAGCAAACCGAGGGCTGTCAGGATTTCCTTCACCTGGAGGGAACAGAACATTCCACACTGTCAGAACATAAAAAACCTCCAGCCTCTTCTCTGATTTCCATGGAGGTTGTGAACCAGCTCACGACTTTGTTTCATCACCCACTTAAAGCCTTTTTCCATCTAAGGCAGCATTTGTTAGACTCAGAGTTAACAGTCTGCCATTTACTGTTTTGATCCAAATTCTGCTTGTTTGTTCTACATGACCTCACTCAGTAAAGAGGTGAAAAAGGAGTGGAAATCAGTTCTTCTGTAGCCGTGTATTTATGGATACGGCACTGACATCAAAAGAGCTTTGCAGCATGTGAGGGGCTCTTAAAGAGTGAAACCAAAAGCTTCTTTCAGTAGAACTCTGGGGCTGTCTCTACAAGGGACTGTCTAACAAAAACCAGTGGTTTCTGTAGAGCAGTGACCTGCTTTATCTCATCTGTTCTCCACAGTCTCCTCTTTCAAGTGCAGCCACTGATTTCAAGTGTTTTCATTCCACTCAGAGTCAATTCAGCTGTCACAGGTACTCTCAGATGTTTGGGATTTCCTCAAGGCACAGCCTCAGGAAGGGCACAGCTCGTCCCAGGGCTTTTGGAGCAAAAGGAGAACAATCCCAGGCACTATGATTTTTTCTGTTTCAGTGACTGTAGATCTTGTCTGGTGGCCCTATATAAGGGAAATAGTTCTTTGGCCTCAGTAAAAGCATGGACACAAAAATGAGTGAATCCATGAGCTATGTTGCTCATGTAATCAAGAAACTTCACCACTTCAAAGGTAGAAAGAGAAGTCCAGATATTTAATGCTTGGCTTAAGTTTAGGAAACATAGCCTACCATTTTTCAAAGTATCAACTGCTTGGATAGAGAGAGTTTTCCAGAAGGAATGCCTGACCTGGTGAAAATTGGTGAGACCAGCCAGGGCCTGACCCTTTGCTTGTCCTGATTTTGATTTCCAGGAGTTTACTCCCACTAAGAGGGAGTAAAAAATATAACAAAACCCACAAAGCCTTGTTTCTCAGAGAAAAAAGCTCAACTACCTCATTCCTTTTATCTCTAGGAAGGGTAAACAGGACTCAGGCAGCACAAGCAAGGACAACTAGAAACACAAACTGTGGTTCACTGGAGGGTTTTCACTTGTCCCTGCTTTAAACAAGAGTCTGCAATCCTGCTAGCACAAGTGTATAAATTCATAACATTTATCTGTGATAAACATTTACACTCCAGTATTCAACAATAAAATTAATTATCTTCTCCTTCATGGGCCAGTAACACTAACCAGAAAATTCTTCTAACACATTGAATAAACACAGCACAGTTTTCAACTCAAAGAGCTGCTTGTAATTACAGTGACAGTGTGAACAAGTGAATTAACTTGCTTGGCCTAACTTCACTAAAGTGTAAATGAACTAAGGTTTCCAAAGCACAACTAAGTTAACAGCTGTTTCTATATAAATTTAGTTTCCAATGAAAAAAAAACAATCAGTGTTTACCAAACATAAGCTGTAGGTTTCCCTTTCTGATTTTCAAGGATTCTTTAGAGTCTGAAGAAATGCCAATTCTCCAATTTTGAAATAAACACAGACAAAGGACAGTCATAAAAACAACTTCTCTATGTAGGAAGTTGCCACAGTTTTCATATTTCAGTTTTTATATTTCAAAAGTTGTGCTTTTCCCCATGGATGGGTTAGAGGAGCACAGTTCCTAGTGCAGGTCCAGCTGGGTGATTTATGTCGCCCCACATGAGATACCTGAGCCCACAGACATGCACATAAGAGAATCCAAGGTGCGAAGGTGCATTAACAGGCATCCTGCAAAACCTGTGAATATGTTTCAGTAAATCTTTTACAATTTTCCAGTCTGGTACTGAAAGTAGCTTTCACGGAGACTGCAGTGAACATTCCCTCCTAATGACACATGTCAGCCTAGAGGTTATGATTTATTCTGTCATTACAAGTCCAAGGCAGTTCAAAATTAGATAAAAAAACTGTCTGCTTTACAGAGCTCACTTCTTGGCATCCCTCAAATTCTAGTTTGATGGGCAGTGTACATACCATTTCTCTCCTCCCTTCATCTTTCTCTTGAAGTTTCAGATGAGCAGATACCTGGAATGCAAACAATGGAATTAGATTTTGAACTAGTCAGGCACAACACTCCAAGGTACCACTTAAACAACTTCTTTCAACCCAGTCAGAAAATGTGAACTACAATGTTCAAGTCACAAGCATCACTTGCATTTATTTTTCTGTGCAGTAAATAACTGAGTCAAATCAGACTTAGGCAAAGCACCTGACAAAAAGTGTATTAGAAAAAAAAGCCATTCTGCAAGTCAAAGAGCTTTACAGGAAGATGGGAGAGTGACATATTTTGCACATCCAAAAACTTCCCAGGCAATGCTAGAAACACATTTTATTTGTGCTTCATTCACACTGTAAGGGTAACTGAACTCTGCTATTCTCCAGGATGCAAACAAGTGAGCACAGAAATAAATAATCTTGTGAAAGATGTCATCTGCTATCCTGAAAGGCAGCTCCACGAAACACCATGATTAACCTTTATTAAAAGCAATTAATCTGTTAAGTAATTATTTTTTGTCAGAGCCTTGATTGATTAATTTTAGACAGCAGCTATAATCTGGGCCCAATTCTGCAAAAGTGGTCGCATGGGATTCTGATGAAAACACTCGAGTAAACAAAAGAGAAGAAAAACTTCTCCACAGAAAAGAGTCTTTGCAGAAAATTAGCCACATAAAAACTGGAGTGATTTCTTCTGGCGTTAAAATTTGTGAATTGAGCTGGCACAGTGTGAGCAACCTAAGCCTTACTTTGATAATTTCTGAGAAAAACTGGCTTATTTCTCAAGCTGAGCTACAGACACTTGCAGACTAACTGGTCAAGTGGCAATTCATAAACTTCCTGATGTGATGCAAAACAGTGAGAAGAAATTACCTTGCCTGTACATCTTGGACTTATTCTGTTCCTGGTTTTTTTCCCATGAAGAAATGAGAGATTTATAAAACTCCTTTATTTTTAAAAAGGCACAAAAGAGTAGAAGTGGCAGAGAGATCACACTGAAGCGTAAATAACAATTTTCAGTCAGAACATGAAAGATGGGGAGAAAGAGAGACAGATGAGGTTACTCATCCACCACCCAAGCAAACAGATGGTCCCTACAAAGGCTCATTTGTGAAGAATTTCAGCTTATATTCTCTAGGAGATCTAAGGAGCAGACACTTAGATCTCCTTCCTAATCATAATGCTGGGCACAAACTGGAAATTATAAAGCCAAAGGATCCCTAGAAGCATGAGCCTGAAATGGAAAATTGAAGGCATCAACAAATTCCAAGAACTTTCATTGAGCAGGACCAGGCAGGGACAACATCCTATGGCACTGCCAGGAGTAAGGGCACAGCACAAACCACTTTTCCTTTTCTCCTGCTCAGATAAATTACAGCAAGAAGCAGAGCTCACCATCATAGCTTCCTGGACAGTGAGGTGAGGAAGGAGCATGTCATCCTGCATGATGTAGCAGGAGACCTTGCGGAAGGAGCGCAGGTCGCGGGGCTGCCCGTTGATGAGGATTTCTCCCTTCATTCCCGTCTCTCTGGAACCAAAAAACGCAACCAGAGGTGAATCCTGCCTGTACTTGTGCTGTCTCATGAGTGAGCACGTTGAAGTCTCAGGTATTATTATTATTGCCACTAGGAAATTAATTTGATAGATTGGATAGAAATTAAATTTTTTCCTGGTTACACTTTCTTTCACATAAAGCTTTGCGCCGTGTTGCTGAAAATTTCACTCAAAATGTGTGCTGAAGTTGAAGTTCGGGTTTTTTTAGGTTTGTCTGTCCTGTTCCTTATACCCCAAATGACAAGACAGAGACAGCTTGTATGGCCACACAAGAGGGGATTTAGAAAGATGAAGCCCAGTCACTCCATTTTGGTGTAGAAGACATCAACATTATGAACTAGTGACTAAAAAGAGTAGATTTTTCAAGTGTTTATGTGATTTTAAAAACATCACAAACATAAGACACTGAGTCAGATTTGTTACACGGCCAAAAAAGGAGATTTTCCTTATATGTGTGTTTTTTTGATTTTTAAATTGCTTCTTATTTTTGGATCAGATCTGTTAAGAGATAAATCCCAAGTGACCAAAACAGGACACAGAGAAAAAAAGAAAAGCAATAAGAATCTAATTCAAAAATCTTTGAAGTGCTTGTTTTTGACAAACTCTAGGCTAAAATTTCTTCTGCTGTTGTCTCCAAGGAGCCCTCAGGCTCAGTGATCTTACCTTAACTTGGGATTTTCATTGGTACTGACCTGTATCCTGCCAGAATATTCATAAGTGTTGACTTCCCAGCTCCTGAAGGTCCCATAATTGCAACCAGTTCTCCACTGCTGAACTTCCCTGAAATTCCTTTCAAAAGGGTCTTGTAACCTGGAAGAAGAAAGAAGAGTTCACTGAACCCTTAATCACGTCTGGGGAGCAATGAAAGTTCATTTCCTCTGAATATTGATGACAAACAGGCGTTAACAGCCACATCCTGAGAGGCTGATGCCAATATCAGCATGCTTCAATAACTATCAAGAATAACTATTAAGATCCAAATTGTGAGTGGGAGCAGCAGCTTCCTGCCGTGACACAAATGGGATTACAGGGTCTCACACTCTTGGCTCACTGCAGGATGATTTTTAAACAGGGTTATGAAGCCTTGCTGCCATTCTCTGAGTGTCCTCTCAGAGTATTTTACCAGGATGCTGTTCAAATATCCAACACTCCACAGCTAACAGTCTTGGAGCAGGCTGCCCTCAGTCACTGCAGTATCACTGCCAAAATTCAGCCCTCTCACCAAAACATCAACTTCTTAGAGAGAGCAACAGCTGGGATCTCTAAGACCTTTGCCTTTTTCCATAGAAGAAATGGAATTTCTTGTCTTGTATGAAAAGAAACTCAGCAAAAGAAGATACATAAACTTCTTCATTTTCTTGCCACAAGAACTCTCTTACCAGAGGAACTCCAAAGGCTTTTCTAGACAGGGAGACTGACCACAATGACTGTAAAAACAATTTCTAGGGAAACACTTATTCCAGATTAAGAACATACAGGGTTTTTTTCTCATTTAGATTAATCCATTTCAAAACTTCATGCCACTATAATTACTTCCTCAGGCAAGGATATTCTAGAGTGACAACACCACCTCTTTCAAGCGTTTCACCTTATTTCTGAGTTAATTATCTTTGCCAGTAAACCTTTATTAAAAGCCTTAACTCCATGTTATTCTAAGTGTAAGCAAAACATGCTCCAATGAGAATTCCAGATTTGGACCAGTAGCATCCACCTTGCCCTGCAGGTTTTCTGTGTAAAGGCATAAAAACTGTGTAAGGAAGGTCGTTTGAGCCCTGACCAGCATTTAAATATTTCAGGATCTCTTTCCCTTTTGTTGTTGTGTTGTTTTGGGTTTTGTTTTTGTTTGGTTTTTTTTGCTTGCTTGCTTTAATTACCAGTGCTTCTAGCTAAAGCTTTTAATAATTGAAAAAATGCTAAGTAAGGTGTCAAAAACCAATCTCATATGTTGACAATGTTGATGTGGTTCAATTAAAACCAAAGCAGAAGGGCGGAAAATCCATTTACATGCAGAGTCAGGATTTGGCAATCCATTTTGCCACACTGGTGGACACACAGGCAGAATGTAAATTCCCCATGTAAACTATCCCAGACCTTTGATCATCAGCACATGCTGTAGCTGGAACATGGAAATGCTGTTAAAAAAAATCACATTGTCTGCAAGCTCCTAGAAAAAAAGAATTGTGGGTTATCTTCTGATTTCTCTTTCTTCCTAACTTCATTATTTGTTTTCATCTCCACTTATTCTCAAAATTTTCTTCTTGTCACCATTTTGGATTCACACTCCTCCTGTGCCACAAGAGAGCAAACTTTGCACCAAAAACATTGTCATGCTGCTGTGGGTTCTCAAAAATCCACAGCGAGTCCTCTTCCCTGAGCAAATCCCAGCCCAGGGGCAATGCAAAACCTCGCTAGAAATATCTGATCACACTGTTTTCATGGCAGATGTCCTAGAAAATGTAACTGACTAAATGGATCAAAATAACCATTTTCTAGAGTGTTGTTTTTTTTTGTTTTTTTTTTAACAGGCCAGTGATTTTTCACTATAAATCTTGCCCTGGACCTAAAGGAAACAACTTTTTTGGAAGCCACGAGGCAGCATGGGTATGAAAATAGCAGAGTATCCACACTGGCTGTTTATGGCACAAGTCCTGAAAAGGAAAGCAAGGATAATCTATCAAAAGGAGCAGAGACTTTGAAGAGAGAAATCCACAAGGTTAACCAGCTTGTCCTTCACACCAATGCCACCACCCACAGCAGCATCTGAAGGGAAAGAGCAAGGAACAATCAGGCCTTTCAGACATGGCAATATTTAATAAACAGGATCTGTACGGACAAAGTCCTTCATTCTACCTCTTCAGTGTAATGAGAACCAGCTTTCTCCCAGTCCCGTTAAACCTGTAAGGCACTCAAATATTAGAATGCACCACCAATTATTTGCATTATGCACCAGGCAGTAAATATTGCACAAATTAGTGAGGGAGGATAAAAAATGCCATCAACGAGGGATATGGAACCTAAAATACAGACTCAGCAGCTGCAAACGTGTGGTAACATAGATACCATTACCTAAACCTGAAACCTTTCCTCTCCCTACATATGACTGTGAGATTTAACATCACACACATTAAAGTCACTTTTCCAGAGTTTCACAAATGATGATTGGTTTACCTTTACCTGCAGCATCTTCCCCCTCGTGACCTGCATGTGTTTCTGTCCCTCTGATGGAGTTTTCCATTTTAAGTATCCTGCACACAATGTTAAATCAGAGCAGGACTCATCACAGAGACACAGAATCAGCTTGAAAAAGACCTCCAAGGTCATCAAGCCCAAGCTTTCACCCTGTCAACCAGCACAGAGCACTGAGTGCCACATCCAGTCATTCTTTGGACACCTCAAGGGATGGAGGCTCCAAACCTCCCCGGGCAGCCCCTGCCAGTGCTTGACCACCCTTTTTTCCCATGCAGAAATTCTTCCTGAAATTCTCAGCAAGTCATTTGCAATACAGTAGAGAAATATGCTTTAAGAAGAAATAAAAGAAAAGCCCCAAAACTATGAATATTAGATTAGGATCCTAATTACTGGCATTTTAAGTTGCTACAAACTCAAACCCCTCTCTTCCTTTGACTGGAAGCACATAATAAGCTTTTCCATTACAAAGGTTAATTTAGCAAACCCACAAAAATATTTGACACTGTGGCATTAGTGTGGTGCCCCAGTATAATCCTTTATGAGGAATTAAAGTCCCCTAAGTAACCACAGTCTTCCCTTTCAGAATATCGAGGCTAATCTTCAACTGAATCTGTTGACCTAAAACTTCTACACAGGGCCACATGTCTTTCATGAGAAACAGATTATGTGTTTGGAGGGGATTGTATTCTCACAGTACAGGGCCAGTTTATATATCAGGAATTTCTCACTACCTTCAACCCCAGCCCACCTCATTTTCCTCAGTCCCTGCAGCAGGTGATGCCTTGAGAGGCTGCCTAGAACAAAGGTTAGACAGTGTTAAAGGAATAAAGCAGGGGTTTATTGAAAGCTTTCAAAGGATTCAGCTTGGGCAGTACAAGAGCCTGGCTGTGGCCACACCCAAGATGGACACAGAGTCAGGAGTTTTCACACTTTTATAAGTTTGGGTCCATTTCCATATTGGGGTTCATTGTCCAATTGCAGCTCCAGGTTCTGCAGTCCCATCCTCCCAGATTCTCTCCTCAATTCGCTGCTGTTTGCACTTTTTGGGGCTGAAGCTGCAGCGGTGTCCTTGGTTCTGGGGCTGCAAAATGATTGCTTTGTCCTAAACTATGAAGAGAACTTGCTGACACTCTATATGAAGTTCNATATTTATGATATCCGTGGGAATTTTAATATCAGTTTTCAAGAACTACTTAAAATACAGATTTGACATTAACACGCCATCACGAACCAGAACAACCCCTCAGCAAATTTTTCAGTCCGACCCCCTAAAAATAGAGCACAGCAGAAACAAATCAAAACTGAAACAGAAAGTTCTAGTGATACAAAACTTCTTGGTCTGAATTTCACACCTCACATCACGTTCCAGAGTCCTAATGCTTCTCCTGAGAAGCAGAATGTTTTGTTTTCCCATGTTAGGATTTCCCATGAAATCAAACGTGAGGCACTGTGATACTTGACCAAATTCACAGCTGAACCACCTGCCTGGCCTGGCCAGACCCCCATTCCAGAGGTGGAATTCCCTCCCTGCCTGGGAGGGCACAGATCCCACAAAATCCCCTTTCTCAATGAATGGACAGAGGTGACCTCGTGTCTCTGATGAAGTTGCTAAGGGAGCTCTCCTTTCTCAAGTCAACAAAACTTTTACTACTGGAATCAGCAAGGGACAAACATGCTGATGATTTTATCTGCTTCCTTGTGGATTTTACAGAGATTCATAGGGAGATCTGGTTTTACCATTCCCACAGAAATTATGATTAATCTGGAAAGAAGCNAACTTGCTGACACTCTATATGAAGTTCAGAGTTACACATTAATGCAGTACAGAATCTGGAAAACACGAAAGCTAAAACTTAAGGCATCACAAGGAGTTTGGATATGGCAAAGTTTAATGGAAGGCTCGAAGCCAACTCAGGCCAGGGTGGATGCACACCATGGGCCATTCCAGCACCACAGCAGCTTTGGACTCAACTTACATCAAGAACAAGTATTGCATTTTGACTTTCTCATTTTTCACTTCTCCTAAAACTGTTTCAATTTCCAATGGAAATCAGCTATGTCCCCTCCTGAAGTTACTGTGACACAACCTTTAAACATATATATATAACTTATATATAATNTGTTAGGATTTCCCATGAAATCAAACGTGAGGCACTGTGATACTTGACCAAATTCACAGCTGAACCACCTGCCTGGCCTGGCCAGACCCCCATTCCAGAGGTGGAATTCCCTCCCTGCCTGGGAGGGCACAGATCCCACAAAATCCCCTTTCTCAATGAATGGACAGAGGTGACCTCGTGTCTCTGATGAAGTTGCTAAGGGAGCTCTCCTTTCTCAAGTCAACAAAACTTTTACTACTGGAATCAGCAAGGGACAAACATGCTGATGATTTTATCTGCTTCCTTGTGGATTTTACAGAGATTCATAGGGAGATCTGGTTTTACCATTCCCACAGAAATTATGATTAATCTGGAAAGAAGCAAGCCATCCCCTCCTCATCCTCGGGGTAGGAGCAATGCTTCAGGATGTGTCTGAATCAGCACCAATTAAAACATAACCAAAACCCACTCCTACCTCACAGTGAACTTCCTCAGGTAAACACTACCTCTAGGTTTTTGACTGAAATGCTTCATTCATTTGCATTTCCTCATCAGTGATCCTCATTTGTTACTCAGAGAAATGTCACACAGACTCATGGAAGTTTCTAGGTGTTGTAACCTATTTCTGCCTCCATCAGGAGGCACCCAGACCCTGTCTCAGGTCCCAGGTGAGCACAGCAGGCTTTCCCTGCTCGCTGCAATTAGAGCAGGATTTGCCCTTCCCAATGTATTTGAATTTCTTCTCTTCCATCACAAGCTCTTCTGGAGGCAGGAAATCACTGCTGCTGCCCTGCAAGTGCCACTGGCCTGAAACTGCTCAAAGGTTTCTCAGAGAATTTACTGAAGTAAAAGGTAACACAGGAAATTTCAACTCAAGCTGCGCGAGTTTGGCAAAGCTATGAAAACTGGAAACTGAGCCACGAAGAAATCAGCATTTGGCACTTAAAAATCAAAACCAGAGACATCATAACCTGCTCTTTCTGCACTCTCTGCCAGGCAGAAATGAAGCATTCCTTTATTAAAAATTAAATAATTATACGATGACTATATTTCTGCATCTTTTTGTAGTGCTTTTTTTAGCTAGGATGTATTTCTGTTGAGAAATATCCAGCTGGAAACACAGAAGACATTTCTGGCATCTAGTGTATTACTTACCTCCCTTACTTTAATGCTTTCAACAAGAAACACACTTTTTAAACAGCAGTTTAAATCTCAATCCACAAATTTGTTCTCTTACTGTACTATCAGCCTAATTGTTTCATAAATCATGACAAGAAACCACAGCAATTTCTTGGCACTGTACATTGACCCATTAAAGAATCCCCAATATATTTTCCTATTCTAAAGTTTATAGGCTCAGCCCTCACCTCCTCTGATATCAATTAAAAAATCCCCAAACTTCTGCAAAAGTCCAGGGAATTGTCCAGCACAAAACTGAAATAAGGGGATGTGGAACCAAGCTGTCAGATCTTTCCCCTGGAGGCAGGAGTAAGGAATCCTCCTATTAAAGAAAAATGCTCCTAGAAGATTTATCATTTTGCTGCTGCCCCTGAGATATACCAGAGTCACACCTCGATGGCCAAAGGACACTCCCTGCATTATGAACTGGACAACAACTGCACAAGTAAGGGAAAACCAGGATAACTTGGTCCTATGTCATAGAGAAGGGAGAGTTAGTGACTTATGGCTGAGAGAAGGGCCTTGCAGAAATCCACCCAGATGTTGGAAACATCCTCAGGTGACCTGTCAGACATTTCATTTGTATACTCTTTAGATTTATATCAGAAAACTGAGCAGCTGGGAAATACTGGCAGAAACTCTACGGAGAAGCACAAGATGAGAAACACACTCACACACAGGAGTAACAGACAGATTTACATTTGGAGATGTAATAAAGCATTAGCTAGGAAACATTTTTCCTTATCATTTTTACATCATCCTTTTCCATACATGCAGGTGTGAAAATACCAGAAAGAAATTCTCTTGCCTGCTCCTTCTCCATCTATTGCTCACTTTCTGTATCTCAGCCCTTTTCTCACTCCTGAGAAGTCACTCTCACAGAAAAATATCTTTGTGTTCACCAGAAGGGACTACACCAATCTGCTTCATCCAGTGATAA
The DNA here is from genome assembly GCA_013397075.1 of Rhabdornis inornatus. Classification (NCBI taxonomy): domain Eukaryota; kingdom Metazoa; phylum Chordata; class Aves; order Passeriformes; family Rhabdornithidae; genus Rhabdornis; species Rhabdornis inornatus. The sequence goes on from VWZS01001418.1 coordinate 112,914, forward strand.
GATGAAGTAACCTGGGGCTTTCACCTAAACCAACATTAGATCAAAGGCAGGGTGTTTCCCTAACTGGAATATAGTCAGGGAGGTGTTTGCCATATATTTCTAATTCTGCTTTAGCTAGCCAGGGCACTGTGTCCCCCACCCACTACTTGAGTACAGAACACTTTCCTCTCCCTGCTATCAACAGGGTTTGTAGATGTTTCAGTTTGTAAATTCTCAGTTGAAAGGGATTATCTGCATCAGTTTATGATTATTTAAATAACTTGGATTTTAAAACCCGTCTTGATGGGGATTATTTAAATGGAGGTTTCTTTCCCAAGCTCCACACTGAGTTACAAACAAGCTTAAGTTAAAGTGAATTAGAGGTGCAGATACTTGGGAAGGAAAAAAGGCATCTTTTAATTCTCAGAAAATCTAGGGGACAGCTAGAAACAGCTTTCCTGACAAACAGAGTGAAAAAATATATTGCTTTAATAACAGGCACCTTCCTAATTTTATACTGGTTTGAACTGTACCTCTACAAAGCCTGAAGGGGCAGTCACACTAGAAATAATAAACATGTTTAAGCCTACCAAATAAAACCTATATGTGAACTCATATGTCATTGGTTCATAATTTCTGCCATCCATTGTGTATCAAAAGTGAATAAACCTTTTTCTCACCAATCATTTTCTCACTCTTGTTTCAGAATCAACACATCCACATATTTCTGTTCTGTTCACACAGTCTCTCAGGGACACTGAACAATAGGATTTTCCATTGTCTAAGCTCTGAGCCCTGCTTTAGGACAATTAAGGGAATTTGCAATTGTAATGTATTCTTGTACCTTGCCTTAGAGAAACGACCTTCGTTATGTAAATGTCTGTAAAACAGCATGCCAGGCACCAAAACATCAGGACAGAAAGGGCAGAGAAGCCAAGTGAGTGCTTGAAGTAACCAAATCAAGTTCCTCTGCCTCACAGCTCATTCCAGCTCAGAAATGAGGAATTTATTCCTCGCAACCTAAAATAATGAGTCTTTCAAGCTTTAAAAAAAGAAAAGAAATCCCCCTGTGGGCAGCAAAGCTCTTTCTTTGTAGTGGACTAAACTGCATTTCTTAATATAGCCCACAGCCAGGCCTTCTCAAACATATTGCTCTTGATCCACAGCCGATTTCCCACTTAGTGGTCATGAGGTGGATTAGTCACAACTCAGATGCAGGCTTAGCCCGTGCTCACAGCCAGGCTTGGGGTGTTCAATCTACCTAATTTGACACATCAAAATGTTTGATGCTTAACCTGAATTCATTTCTAGGGCTCACAAATTATCAGTGGATAGGAACCAGCACACCAGACTGGTGATTAATTCTATTTATTTTGCATTCCTGCTCTGGGGAGGGATAAATAACCCTGTGGAAGTGCCTCTCTCTTCACTACAGGGGGGTTTAGGACAATTAGCTTAGGTGAGACACTGAGAAATCCCATCCACTGCCAAGAAAATGATGGCTGAGTTTAGTATCTTATTTGTGGGTTTAAATGTCAGTTTGATCATGGTCCCTCATGTGCTTGCAGCAATTGAGCCCAGCAATTGCACACTCCCAGTCTTAGGCTGGATTGGAACTCCACACCTTTAGATGCTCCGTGGGAACTTGATGGATCCCAGAAACCTGAGTTTTTTGACCTTTCTGTGCTTTCTGGCACTGACCCCCTGGAGAACACTGCTTTTGACCTGAGGCCTTGGGGAAGGCTTCCAAATTTGAGCGATGGAGTTAAAATCACAGGTGTGTAGTTAAATAGAAGTGTGTGCTTTTACATGGTGAAGGGTTTTAAATTTGAGGTTTTTATAATATAGTGATAGGTATGGGACAAGATGGAGGATTTTGGGTGGTGTCTCGTTTCAGTGATCTTCTTCCTTCTTCTTCATGGTTTCAGGCAGTAGTTTCTGGTTGGAGAGTTAGTGCTGCACTGAGGGTCACTGGAATTTGGTTATTGGGTTAAAAGTATAAATAATATAGGTGTTAATTCTCTATTAGATTGTTTAGCGTTAAGAGACCTTGTAGCAGCTGGATCCTGCTCCATTTCCTCACTTCTAGCATGTGGCTAGGAGTGTTGCAGAACTTTCTGTACTTCAGATAAGATTTAATAAACAACCAAATCCAAACATGAGAAAATCCATTTCCTTCGTGTATTTTTTAATCCTGGCTCTGAGTGAAGACAGAAAGACTCCAGACAAACCACTAATTAAGTGGTACAAAACACCACCACTGTTACAGGAACTCATCAAGAAGAGCAGCCTGGCCATGTTCAGGATGTACAAAGGTATCAAATTCTGTGTTTTCACTCTGTCTTTAATACCTGGCATTTACTTTGCACTCTGATAACTGGGGATCATTCACACATTTTTTCTTCAAGATATCCACTAGCTCAAGCAACAGCCCTGTGCTGGTAGCACTGGGTTCAGACTTAACCAGAACATCTCAGAGCCTGAAAGACCCAAATGAGCTCTGGAAGATGTTACTCAAAAGCTAAATGTTTGAGGGCAAACTTAAAAATAAGTTTTGCATTTTGTTTGTATGAATGCCTAACGTTTGACACCAGTGCACTTCCTCTGTGCTGAACAGTAACTTCCTTCTGTGGCAAGTCAGAAAAACACACAATAAATTGGAGCCTAAAGGGTGATTGTGAGCCCCCAAGCCAAGATTTATGACACAAAATCCCCAGGAACTGTAGGTCATATGGTATAATTAAAGAGAATGATGAGAAGATGGCAAATCAGGAAAGAAACTGAGTTCTAGCACAGGGAGAATCTTAAACCAAGTTGTAGATTCTAAAGAATCTGAAAAGTCCTTTAATTTCATTGTTCTCTCAGATCCATGGACTAGATATTAAACTTATGCAAGACACTGGATGTGACTGTTCACATTGTGCAGTCAAACAAAAAAAGCCCTGACTAAGTAAAGATTCCACTCCTTTGAAACTCTGAAATAAGAGTTATGTGCACCATGCTCTTTCTCTGTTATCCTGGCTGCTCATCACATTATTTTAGTATCTGAGTGCTGCTCTTCCTCAGAATAACTAATTAGATATGACACTCTATTAGGCTTGCAAGCTCTGCAGTCCCCTAATTTTGAGTTTGAATGTTTAATAGGCTATACAACCCCTCTCCCCTTATTTGGAGAGCCCACACTTCCAAGGCACAAAAAACTGAGGTGTTTGCAGGTGGACACAGAATTCAGGTTTTCTTGATAAATGTTCCACCAACAGAAGGGAGGAACAGAGTAAGTGTCACCAATATTGTGACAAACCTCCTTGCTGCTGTTACTATTGGTTACACCTCCCCACTGTGCTGGGAGATGGACAGGTTTGTGCCAGCCCCCTTTAACTCTGTTTTTTATGGTTGTGACCAGGGCAGAAACATCTAAGTAACCTGTGCTTCCTTGCATTCACCTTTTCTGTCTTCCTTTTATTTGGTCCTGCAGCCTTCTACTGAGGTTCACAGGATGATTACCATTACACGTGGGTCCAGGGGTCTTATTCTTATTCTTATTCTTATTCTTATTCTTATTCTTATTCTTATTTATTCTAATTCTTATTCTTTTATTGTTGTTATAGTTATTATTGTTATTATTAATAATAATATTAATATTACCATGCTACATCCATGTTAAGATTCAGTTCTTGGGTGTTTTTCTGTGGAATGTTTCTGCCTGAGAGAGTTAAAGCTGTTCCTCTTCCCTCCACAGGCACATGGAGCCATATGCCTGCAGCAGGGGATAGAGAATGACAATTAAATAGGTCAATGAACGAAAGTAACCTTCAAACATGAATGCAAATAAATCTCTACTTGCAGCAGAACCTGATGGCTCCAGAAGCAGTATTTACATGTTGAAGCATTTTGGAGATCTAGGGCATAGCTTGTACTTAGCCTGCACAGAAAATAGCTACCCTAATTTATCTTCAACCCTTAGGAAATATGAAAGGAGGAAAAAAATGATGCACAGCTTCATCTTTCTTCTGAATCTAGTAGAATTGTCTTTTCCAAGTAATATCCATAGCTTAATCTTTGTTTGATAATTGCTTTTTGGTGCCTTTTTTTTTTTAATTGCCTTTGTTTCTATTACTTCAGCACACAGGAAAGGTCTTCCCTGACAAAAGAAAAGCCAACCCAGTTTGAAGTGAAAGGCTGACACATTCCCTGGAATGACAAACAGGAGTCACGAGCCTGATACACTGTGAAATGAAAGCTGTTTACGTGTGACAATCAGGCAGAAAGAAATTTCTCATAATTGCAGTACCTTCATACATCAAGGTACAAATAGTGTTATTCACAGTCTTGCAAACAAATAAAATCCTTCACAACAGCCCCTTCTTTATGAAAAAAAAAATAAATCTTCAAGTGGGAGATATTCTGAAATATCCCAGCAGCTGTTCTGAACTAAACTGCCCCATCTGCCTTCCCTGCCAAGCGTGGATCCAGCTGGGTCACTGCAGTCAGAAAGCCTTCCTCCCTCAGAGAGCACTGCTCTGGCTCTCCTGTGCTGATGTTGAGTCCCCTTTCATTGTGAATATCTCCCTTCCTCCTCCCAGCCTCCCCACCCTTGTGTACCCAGAGCAAGAAGGAAGGAAAGGGGAAAAAGCAAAAGTAAAGCTTTGGCTCTCTCCTCCTATCCACCTGTGTGAGGGTTAGAGGGGAGCCCTGGGGCTTTCTAGAGTTACTGCAGAAGTTATTTAGCATCTCTTTCCTCCACACTGGGCCTCGTGGCAATATCTGGTCCAAAGAGCTTGGTGCACAAAGGAAAGCCTTCTGTGATCTTCATCACAAACTCTAGGTTAAACTGGAACATGATGAAATCTCTCCTGTAAACTGCAGAGGAAAAAACCTTTTCTCAGACTATTAGAAACAGAGTTTTGTCTAAAACAGACTTCTGCCATGGCTCACATACTCACAAGACAATGCTTTGTCCCCAGCCCTTACAGACATGAGGAGAGATATTTCTTGGATCTTTTCAGCTGTAGTCACTGCAATTTAAAAGCTACAGAAGAGTCTGATATCGGGAAAAAAATCACAGCTCATTAGTCAGCTTTGGAAACTCAAAATGCCACATTTGACTCCAAACAAATTCCATTTTTTTCACATCAATCTATCTCAGCTGCAGCAGTGATGACAGGAACTTTCTGTGAAGAGCAGGAGACCTCAGCCATCCAACCCTCTGAACAACTCCTGCACACCCTGCCCCACGCTCTGAAACCAATCCTGAACTGCAAACTGCAAGATGCACTTCATCCCCTCACATTCCCACTGCTCCTGTCCCATTCCATCCCACAAGAGGGTGAGGAATGCTTGGAGCCAGGAAGACCGTTCAAAACACACTCGGGGGAATACCAGAGGTGTTTGAATAAGTAAATTTTAAGCTCATGCACCAAGTCTTTAACCCTACTACACACCCAGGAGCAGAGCCATGGATAGGAACTTCCTGATGGGCTTTCAAACCTGGAAAAGCTGTGTCAGAGGGGGCAGGAGTGTGTTTGGGAGAGCTGCTGAGGCTCTGGCAGCAGCAGGACATCCCTGCTCCCTGCCATATGGACAGCACGAGCACGTGTCCTGGAGCCTGCTATTTCCAGAAAGAGCCACACTGGTTCTGATCACTTCTCCTCCAGACACTCAAGTCTTTAATGGAACAGGAACACAGGGTAATGTATTTACTTTATTTCAGCACTAATCTAGTAAAAGATACAACCTGTGATCCTAAATGTAAAAACTAAGGAAAGCCTGAAGTGTGTGCAGAAATAAACCCTGGATTGCCTCCGCTTCCCACATTCTACTTAGAACAACTGTGTTTTTACCTCTCTCTTCTAGAATATTTACACTAATGAAGTTGCCCAAATTAAAAGACTTTTCAGTGTCAGTAAACTAAATATAAAATCCTTTAAATACCTCAGAAGTAATTATCATCTTCTGTAGCCTGTCAGTGCTGAATATGTCACAAACAAAAGCCACTGCACAGGGCATTGATGGTTGTGGAATGGAAATGAGGTAGAATGAGCACCTTTCAGCACTCTGATTTCTGCTTTTTTTTGCATTTGGAGTAGCTGGCAACCTCACAGGGACATACATCCATTGCACTACTGTAAACTTCTGAATTTCCATCTGTTTTTAAAAGCTCCAGCTGACCTACATTTTATGTTATGGATTAGTTGAAGCTTATAGAGTAGCATGAGCAAAGCAGGAGTCTTGCTGATAACCACATATCCTAAGCAATTAAATGTTTCATCAATAATATGTCCCATGGAAAAATCAAGAGTTTTTAAGAGAAAAACTCTTCACACACAAAGCAGAAAAAAATAATTTGATATACACACTTTAATTGTAGTAGAAATACCATCCCTTTGGTTAATTTTTATTTTACAGACTAAAAAAATTCAAATGTACACATTAAAATTATTTGAAGTTTAAAAAAAAAAGGATGAACTTTGATTCACATTTTCAGGACATACTAAAATAAGGCATCAGAGGCATTTAACATTTTGGGAATCCTGTCTTTTAGGAATTATCTACGGAATTATTATTGAAGCCAGGTGGGACGGATTAACTCATAACACAAAAGCATGACTTCCACTACAGGTTTTCCACCTTATTCTGAGGCAGAGACAAAATTCAACTGAGTTTTGGAGGTGGATTTTTTTTTTTGCTTTGTTATGTTCTCGACAAACCAGCAACAAATCACTCCAGAGGCCAGTGGAACTCACTGAGGTGAAGATGATCCAAGCCTAAGTCCTTGAGTCAGATCAAGAACTCTGACTTGGGTCTCGTGGGGTTTCAAGAGCCCTGGCCATCCACTCAGATGAGTTTTCTCTCTTCCCAACTATAAAGTCCTCGACCTAACAAATCTCCTGCATGAAAATGTAGCCAGGAGAAAATACAGTGAACAAACAACAAGTTTCTACTCTGATGCACTGTCATTTTCCAACAAAGAGAGGATATTGAGCATTTCCAGAGGGAATTTCATTATAGGCTCATCAGGAGCCCCTCTGTGTTAACAGCCTTTTTCCCCTTGTATTTTTCACTCTGTGTTGGTTCATTTCCCAGTAACAACTGTAACTTCTTTTGACATTTTCTGTCCTTCTTTACAATTAGGTTATTCAGCTCTTCAGTGAAGAGGCAAAGGGTAAGCTATGGGCTGATTTAAGCTGGCTGATTCAACTGGTCTAATTAGGCAGGAGAAATTTGGTAGTAAAAGCAGCTGCTTCCTCCACAAACTGGAAGTCCATCAAAAGAAATGAGCTGTTTTAATGGCCTGAAGACTCATGTATATCATTAGTAAGAGAGAGGCACACATAAAAAATGCTGGTCTTCTCATATCCTTCTAATTAGATGTCTCTGTAAACCACATTCAAATACACAGCTTTTCTCCCAAAGTCAAGGCGACATGTTTCCATTTTTTCCTGACCACCAACTAAACTGACAAGAACGTTTCAAAAAAGTCTTGGTTGGATGCATTACCAAAAAATTCAACATGACTTGTCACTTGAGGTATCTCTATCCTCTTATTATATGACTTTGTATCACTGGTCTACCTATACTTCACTCCTCTGTAAATTGTTTCTCTCTGCTACTTACTAACACATCAGTACATACAGGAAATAAAGAGGAGATAAAGAGTCCAGAGTGTTCACACAGTTTCCCCCTCAAATACTGTCATTTTGAATGAAATAATGAAAAGACACAGTTAGGAGAATATCCATGTCACCTTAAAACATGCTTTGATCCTAAAAATCTAAAAATCACAGGCACTCTCCACACTCAGCTTCTGCCAAACACTAAAATCAATAGAGTGGCACAGGCTTGTGTTGGTTCAGAAGCTGCCACAGGCTCAGGGATCAAAAGCAGGGATTCATGACAACCTAGACACAAGGCAATACTGCACCACTCAAAAGAGTGGAAGATGGAAACCTTCCACGTAGTAACAGTGATGTATTGAGAACTCAGAATATCAATGTGGGGTTTATTTTAACCAGCTGCAAACATCTGTGATGTAAACACTAAATGTGAGCTCTTCTGCAGGGTCTGGCTGGGACAGAGTGAATTTCTTGCAGAGCAGCCCCCAGGGAGCAGCTCTGGAGCAGTATTGATACCAAGATGTGTTCTGGCTATTGCTGGGCAGGGCTTGCACAAAGTCAAAGCTTTCTTTTTTTTAGAGTAGCCTAAGGCATGCCAGAAGCTGGGAGGGGACACAGGCAGCTTGGCTTCACTAATTAAACTGCCCTGATCTTCATGCATTAATTTTCAGCTTTTGCTCTCCCCTGTTTTTGCTCAGCCACAGGCCAGGGCCACTCCACCACAGCTATTTGCCCTAGGAAATGTGGAGATTCACTTGTCTGGCATCTTTTGGATGAAATTCATAGTAACTTACAGTCTGCTGACCATCAATGAAGCCCTTTGTCAATAAAAGGAGCCTAGGTTGCTGTCTAATTTGTACACATGCTCTTGCATGTAGGAACACACATGGATTCAAAGCAGTAGCACCTCTGCTATGAGGAAAGGTCTGGAGAACTGGGCTTAGTCAGCCTGGAAAGGAGAAGCTTTCAGCCACCTCACTGTGGCCTTCCAGTGCCTGAAGGGAGCTGACAAAGATGGAGAGAGTCTGTTTAAAAGGGATGGAGTGGCAGGACAAGGGGAAAGGTGGCTTCAAGTTAAAATAGAGTAGATTTAGATTAGGTATTAGGAAGAAATTGTTCCCTGTGCGGGTGGTAAGGCCCTGGCACAGGTTTCCCAGAGAAGCTGTGGCTGCCCCATCCCTGGAAGTGTTCAAGGCCAGGTTGGATGGGGCTCTGAGCAACATGGGATAGTGGAAGGTGTCCCTACTCATGGCAGAGGATTGGAACAAGATAATCTCTCAGTTCCCTTCCAACTCTAACAATTCTATGATTCTAGGAACATGTCCAGCCCTGTTTCTCATTGCTGTGAGACACCTGAGGAAAAATTTGCTCTACTGCCTATTACGCGCAACAGCTCATACAATCCACATTTTTTAAAATACCTTAAAAATAAACAATACCTTAAAATAATTTAAAATCTCATTGTCACATGAATTACACACAGTGATAAAGCGATTGTGGTCTGCCAGGCTACAGACAGTTCTCAGGGCAGCATGTTCAGTGCCATATGGGCAATGCACAAGTTCAGAGTTTTGAAGCAATTTTACTCTAAGTGTATGTGACAGAACAAGGCACAGTAATAACAGCTGTAGCCTGTGTGCAAATGGAAAAATAACCACTCCTAATATTGTTGGTTTTCATTTTGGTGCTGGCTAAATGCTTTTGATCATTATGTGCAAGTGATGAATGCACCACCTGTGTCTTTTTTTGTCCTTGTGCCAACAGGTGAGGTTACCTTATTCTGACAGCGGCTGCAGCAATCTGGGTAATGGCACAAGTACAGAACATTGCTCTGCTACCAGATCACAACATTTTCAAAATATTGCCATGTTTTTAAATTCCTGTATGTATGTGTTAAAACTGAGTCACTGCTCCACTTCCAACAAAGACCTGAGTGGAACCCAACACACTGCTTTTAAGCTCTCTTATCTGCCCTCAATGGATGAGCTTCTACTTCTGTACTTGTAATATTTGTAATAGTTCTTGTGTGTTTACAGCTGATATTACAGCTAGCACAGCAGCCTCCACATGCCCTGGTCCCACATTCTTACTCTACTGACATCAAATATTAAGTCAAGATCTTGGAGCAGAGGCAGGATCTTACCTACTCAATTCCTGTCTCCCACACTCTCCATTTATTTGCTGATGGTAAATTGTCCTTATATAACTGAAGGGTTTGCTACAGTTCCCACACAGCACTGTTCTTACGACCCTCATATGTCAGTAAGGTGAAGGTCACAAAGAGTGGTTTATTCAAAACATAATAAAAATTAAAATTTGGCTTTGGTCACAAAAATCCCACCATCTGTTACATTAGAATAATGCTTGGGGAAACGGCACAAGGCATGCTCTTGTGTTTGCTGAACTTAAACGAGAAAGTACTTTCAGAACTGATGCAGAAACAAGGGCAGAGAACAGAGCACAAGCCCCAAAGTACATAACCCCCAAGAATGGGGCCTGGTCTGGTGGACATAGCATGGATGGCTCAAAACCAGACCTTGTCCATGAACTCCAACAGAGCTGTTGTGTTTCTGTCCCAGCAAACCAGGGACAGCAGAGGCTGGAGTCACCCCCAGAGATCACCCATGAGTTGATGGAGCAGGGGGGCAGAAGTGTCTGGAGGCAATGCACATGAGGAGAACATGCAACTGCCTTTGGGGAGGTTTGCAGCTGTCACTTTTTCCATCTTGCAAAGCTGCAAAGAAAATGGTGTAGGTGGACGGCTCAGGATTGCTCTCCTCAAAGGCTTCCTCCTGAAATGGGTGCCTACGCTCTAATACTGACTAAGCTGCTGGGCTTTGCTTCTGATCTCATTAGATAATGATACTGCAATACAAAAGGAGAGGTTAATCTTGACTATCTTCCCAATCTCCTTTCCTTGTGTACAGTTGTAAACACCCTGGAAGCAGTTGGAGCCACGTCTTTCTGTGTGGTGTTGGCATCAGCACTTGCACAGAATGGCTGCTGCTGTGGATGGGGGAGCTGGAGGAGAGACAGGTGGGAGCATCTTCTAAAAACCACTGGGCACAAATTCACACAAATCCTGAGGTGTGGGAGCGCCAGTGTGGCCAGCAAAAATGCCCATACAGCTCTTGTCATCCCTATCGCACTCTCCTCACACCAGTGACCACAGACCACTCCTGCTGGCAGCTCTGAGATGTGTGAGGGGCACACAGAGTGGATCCTCTCCAGGCTGACCACAAGCAGGCAACATCCTCCCCATCCCATTCCCTTTCCCACATCAGAGGTGCTCAGGGAAGGCAAATGCAGCCACAAGGGAATGTGAATACCCACCATGTGCAGAGAGCTCTTCCTGGGAAGTGCCCCCCAGCTGCAGATCTGCCGTGCTGTTATTTGCCTTCCTGGTGCAATTAAGGAATGTTTCCAGTCCCCAGAAAAATCAGTCAGAAGAACATCTCTACCATGTCCCTGTTCTCTGCATCACTCTCTTGGTGGTCCTTGCACATTATTCTACTTAAAACCTCAGTATTTTCCTCCTGCACTCCAAGATACACAACTCCCCCCACTTTTCACCAGCAAACCACTGTTCAAACAAACAGAAGTAGCAGCCATTCATCTGGCACATAAACATACTCTCCTTTACACCCAGCAGGAAAGCAAGCCCCAAAACCGCTCAGCTAATGAGGAAATCCAGACAATGATGTTGGCAGCTATAAACAGGCAAAATTGCCCAAATAGGTCTGAATTGGACCCACCACTGCTACATGAGAGCTCCAACCAATTCTTACAACTTCTAAAGGAAACAAGAACAAAGCACAAACAATCTGATTATGTGAGAAATGACTGGGAGCAGAAAATTACTCAACTTATGTAATGTAATAAGTCCCTATTGAAAAGCATCTGCGAAATACTGCTATTTCTTCATGCCATTCTTTTCACCACTCACACTCAGGTAAAACAGCTTCCATTTTACATTCATTTTTCCTGCTATTTTAGCCTGTTATGCTGTTAATCCAGTAGCAACAGACCTGAACCACTTCTAAGCAACTGATACTCTCTTGATTTTCATTTAAAAAAAAAACAGGTTGCTGCTGCTTTCCCATAATTATATCATCTTGTCACTACAAAGGAGGAGGAGGAATATACACCTCGATTAAAATGTTATCTTCAAAGTATTTGTTGCAGTGATATGGAGCCAGTTTTTGTACATAAACAAATATACCTGAGTGTATGTGCATATATACATCTAAATATGAAAACAGAGATAACCTATAAATATCTCTATATAACCTACATATAGATATCTATATGGCCTGTGTATATATATACTCACTCATATTTACAGGTATCTATATAGGTAAATTAAATGAACATATATTGAACATATTTATATCTAGGAAGACAATGCACATAAAATATACTTGCAATTTATTACTTTTAGTACTCTGAAAGGGGGTCCACTGATGCTTCCAGATGTCTATATGGGATGGTGTCTGCTGACAGATTCCATCACCATATAAACATGCCTTGCATGTTGGTGACATTCAACACTTACATTTAAAATTAATTTCATTGCCTTCTGTATTTTTTAGGATGTAGTTTTACCAGTGAAACATACAAATAAGTAAAAAAGTTCCTTCTGGGTATTAGGCCATACCCTTCCTTCATCAAACTTTATTTATTTTTTGTTAGTTTGGTCCAAAATGTTCTTTCATGAGACAACAGCCCTGGCAGAATGCTGATACCTGTTCCCTGGCTAAACTCTGTCCAGTGTGTCATTGCAGTGATTCCAATATTCATTTGGGCCTGTGCTTTTAGAGCAGCACATTATGAACATCTCAGAAGAATTGTAGGTTGGCTTTGAAGTTATTTTTATTTACTGTAAAATGTGTGCCACCTTTTGTCCCAATTCACTTTGCTGAAGGAACTTATTTTTACTGCCTGTCAATAAGAATCAGAAGATGAGTGCAGAAATGTCACAGCCATGCCCTATATGGGAAGGCCTGCTTTATTTTTATTTGTTTGGTTGACTTTATAATGTGAATAGAATGCATGGGATTCGGGACACTGATGCCCATACTTCTTCTCAGAGACTAAAGAGTAAATCTGTTAAGTATTATCATGTATATTCAGAAGTTTCATCTTTCTTTTGGTGTGCCCAGATGTCAGACCACTGCACAAGACACAATCATTCTCCATGAACACCAAGTGACCCCAGGGTTCAGGGACTGGTGAATACTTCAGGTTATGTATTTCTCCTTCAGGTTTACATCACCATTCTCCTAGGCAAGAAATAAAATAGTCAACCTCCTTCAGGGATGTCTGTCAAGCTCCTGTGACTGTTTGTGATACAGCAGCTCACACATATTGTCATAACTCAGCCTGTAAGACAGCAGAACCTGATGTATTATAATCACAAGTGCAGCAGCTCCATTCTTTATTTGCAGTCACTCACAACTTTTCTGGAACTTTCATGTGAGAGGGTAAAAATGTGCCCAATGTGAGTTCTACTTCAGTGATGATTTACACCACAGGCAAACTTTCCATGGGCTTAAACAAATGACTGGCCAGCCATATTATTTCATTTGGTTTTAAATGCAAAGCTTGGAAAAATCCAATCAACAGAGGAGGTCTAAAAATGGTTTTTGCTCAGGTCTGTGATAAAATGCCAGAGTGAGCACAGAGAATGAGGTGAAGCTCAGAGGACACAGCCCTCTGAATTGGCCACTCTGAAGATGCTAAAATGAAAAGGACAGGACTACTATTCCTGCAGGAAAACCCACCAAGATGTGTCAACAGGGAAATTCTCTCCCTGGAATGCTGTACTTTACCATGGCATGCAGGGGGGACAGAAGTTAGGGATGGTGTAAAACCAGCCATGGGGTGGCTATGGGATTTACAGTGAGAAATTCCATCACAGGACACTTAGGGAACTTGCCAGAGGCAGGGAAAGGGATGGATCAAGGACTGAGGAGGAACAGGCCTGAGAAAATAGATGGAAATTGGGATTAAAGAGGCCAGAAGTATGAAAGGAGGCAGCTACACCTGTCTGGCAGAGCTCCTCATCCCTGCAGTCCAACCTGCACTCCTGCTAAACTCTGTTCCAGCTTTCTCACGTGGGAATGCCCTCACCACTGTGAGCTCATGTGCAGGAGACACCACCATGGACTCAGTGGGCAGTAGCAGAAGTTTTTGCCCTCCAGCTGCTGGAGCAAGAGGCTGCAAATCTGAGGGGTTACTGTAGGTCCAGGTGCCAACAACTGAAGGAGACTAGAGTCTGACTGGATGGGGAATGTGGCCAAAACCCACTGGTGGAGAGACCTTTTGTGTGTGTTTGTGTGTGCAACCCACAATCAGCCAGAGAGGAGGAATGCCAGTGAGACACTGGGGCTGCTCAGGTTTGCCCAAGTGTCACCTGTGCTTAGGAGGATGTTGGAAAAGCCCTCTGTCCTCCTGCTGGCACTACAGCTGGATGGGTGCCCTGCCTCACCACCAAGTGGACTTGGAGTTACAGAACCAAGGCTGCCACACCCCAGGGCAGGAGGAATCCCCTCATGTCTCAAAGCCCCAGCAGCTCCAGCTACTCCTAACAATCTAATTTGTACTGTTATTATCACTGGACACTCCTGGTGAAGAGCTCAGCAGTTCTGACTGACCCAGCTCACTTTCCAAAAGGTCTCCCATCAATCATGTTTGTATTTATGTACTGTCAATTTGTTCCTCTGGGGCAAATTCTTCTTCAAGTAATTCTGCAAGGCTCAGGGTCAAAATTAAAGCCCAGGGGAGTAACTTTCCACTGGCAGCTGTGCACAGATGTGCCTCTCTGCACTGCCCTTGGCTTTCTGAATCACAGTTCTCTGGTGGCAGCATAAGACCTTCACCTCTCCAAGTGGAGAAGGAAATGGGACTCCATCCCAGACAGCCACCCACGGGCTTCAGCTTTATGAGCCTCAAATAGCATTTTAGACAGCCAGGCCTTGATATTCATATGCAATAAGCTGGCTGCACTTTGTGGCTTTTTGACCCAGAAAAAGAAAACGCTCTTCCTCTAATAGCAAATATTTAGCTTCAATCCCCTTTCTTTTAATTGGGTACTCATTTACCCATTCTAGCCCTGCCATGCTGGTGTTATTAGAGCGCTTAATTTTCAAAGCACTTGAGGTAATAACTGCATCATGAATAAAAGAAAAATAATACTGGCCAGGCTTTGCTGGTGCAGCCCCATCCACTTGACTGCTTCAAAAGCACAAAACTGATGCAACAGGGCAGAACTTAACTTCATTGCTTAACAAGAGTATTAAAAGCTTCAGTTTGTGGTGGTTTTTTTTTCTTTAAATTTCATATTAACCAGGTGCATCACTTCATTTCAAACTTCTTTTTTCTGTCTGGCATAAAAGCCTACCCTCTAAAGCTCAGCAAGAGACAGAGCACAGGTCCATTCTCATTTACCCAGAAACCTGACCACTGCATATTCTGTCTTCTCCTCTCTCTTGTAGTGATGCACAGCAATTATAAACAACATTTGTCATTATTCTAAACATGTGAAGCCGGAAGAAATATGATTCTTACACAAAAGATGCAAGCTGTACATACTAGATGAGAGGCAGATGGTAAATTAGCTTGTAAAGCCAAGGTCTCTGCCATTTATTTTTATTTGGAACAGATACATAACAAAAAAAAAACCCGAGCAAACAAGCGGTTATCTCTTCAGCTATTATGTAATTCCAAGTAGTTCTGCCTGGTAAGAATCTGGATGGCTTTATCCCTGTACCTTCTGAAGAAAATTAAGTCTGCAGAGTGCATCTGCTTCCCCCACAAATCAGCAAAAGTCTAAAGCAATCAGCAAAGTCTAAATGAGCTGTAAATGGGAACAGAAGCCCAGCAGTGACGAGAAGTTCCAGTTTAAGGACCATCAGCATGACTGGAGCCACATTACAGCACACATCTCCAGCTACACCATTTCCTAGACAGAATTGATTTGTCCTCGTTCCAGACACACTTACACAGGACTAGTCCTGCTATATTTTATGCCATTACTCACATTCAGATCAAATATTCCCCCCAAAATCTTCTTTTCTAAGCGACAAAGTGTGCAAAGGCCAAATTAAAATCAAACATCTGCACTAAAGCACAGAATTCACAAGGGAGCCACTTTCACAACAATCATTAATGGGGTATTTCAGCAGGCCTCCCTCCTTACAGTAACTTGGAGGAAGTTACTGAGGTTCAAAGAGTTACTGAAAACAAATAAATCTGTTTGGCTTTTTCTGTGCTGTTACCTTTCTCCATCATACTTGGGGGATGAACAACTCAAAGAATTGGTTGAAAAGGGCAGTAATTCTTCCATACATAATATATTATGTATTCTTCTCATGAAGTTGGTGGAAAAGTGACTACATTTGGACAATTTGGGGACCTTCAATTTTTCCATTTCTTAATAGACTTTGATATCAAGAAGAAGATATTAAAGCTTGGTCGTGGGTTTGATAATGAACACTCAACCAGTCCTAGGGATTAGGGCTCTGCTTGTAAATTATTTTCACAGTAGAAAACTAAATTTTCCACATGGTACAGTCTAAGCAAAGGCTGGTGGATTTGTTGTCCTCTGTACCAGTGTTGTTTACCAAAAATTGCTGGCTGCT
This sequence comes from Rhabdornis inornatus, assembly GCA_013397075.1. Classification (NCBI taxonomy): domain Eukaryota; kingdom Metazoa; phylum Chordata; class Aves; order Passeriformes; family Rhabdornithidae; genus Rhabdornis; species Rhabdornis inornatus. The sequence goes on from VWZS01001418.1 coordinate 129,148, forward strand.
GGGTTCAAAGCTGGCACAGTGGGCAGGCAATCTAAACCACTAACACCTCAGCTTCTTACTGTCCCAAGGCTTTTGATAAGAGCTAAAATGCCTTGTGCAGAAGTTTCTGATACAAGATTTGGCAATATTAATTGCATACTATTTCCTTTGGTAGGAATATTTAAAAAAAAAAAAAAGAGGGGCATTTTTTCATCTTACATGGATGTCATGTTTCAAGAGGGTCTTTTATTGAATTTATTAAATATAATAATCCCACAAGAAGGTACATGGCTGGGCACGATGATTCAAACTCCCAATTTGTTTTTGACAAAAACTCAGTCTTATGTAAGACAGGTGTCCTTCTGCACCTCACCAGATGCAAGTCACACAGGTTTTGGGGTTAAAGCATCACTAGCTGATTTAGGTTTTGCCTCAAGGACTTTCATTTTGAGAATGAACACCCACCTTTCAGCTTGCAAGGCTTTAATTATAAATCCAAATCAGTTCATTCCCACGTGCTAAGCTACCATGTAAATTTTGCTGGGGTTCTCCTTGCATGTTGTTTCTTGTAAGTCTTGACTTGTTTTAATAGTAAGATGAAACACTCTTTTCTAATAGAAGACAAAGTTATCCATCCAAAGTTTAAAGTGTGCAGATGTGAATTCTAAAGCAGTTGAGTGAGGGCCTGCCACATTCTGAGTACTGCCATCATGTTCTGACTGTCTCCACAGTTTACCTACAAGAACAATGCTACAGGGAAGCGTGAAGCAAATAATTTCTCTGAGGATACAGAGCTGAACTCTGAGATATTAAAGCCTTATTGAACAAAAATCTGCCCTAGAGAGCTGGTAAGCTCAGACCCCAAGGACTTCCAGAAGGCACTTTCCAAAATGGCACAGAAGTGCACAACAAAAAAATGAACTTTAACAGCATTTTTACTTGAGTTAGCTTCTACTTTTTTCTGCTCTTGTGATTTCTCTCTCCTTTTAGTGAGGTTGTGGAAAACCCTGACCAACCATGTGATGTCTGAAGTCTCCAATTGCAAAATGCCTCTTGCTTCATCTTTCCTCAGCCTTCAGATGGATCGCCAGGCTATGGAAACCAAAGTCTGCTTTGAAATGTGACAAAAGTACACCCAGATTTCGGTGCATGTTGTCTCTACCTCCTCAACACCTCGAGCAGGGCATGACCACCTATGGGCAGAGGACAATCATTTCATCAAATCCCAACCAGCATACAGAAAGTTGTAGTGGAAGGGTGTCAGGGTGAGTTACAGCCAGCCCCCAACACATTTTCTGAGATGGAAACAGCAAAGACCAGAGCTCAGACTCCCAACAACTCACTGTGACCACTTCCTGACATATAAATTCCAAAATGCTTTAATTGGTATCTCTCTAAAACCTCCTTCCTCAGCCACAAGTTTTCACAGCAGCAGTTCATAAAATTTATTGTACCAAAACACTAGCTAGAATGAAAACCAGTGAGGTCATTGTAATGTTTAGGTTTAATAAACAATACAGCAAAGAAAAAGAAGATGTTCTGCTTTAAGACACAGTGACCAAAACTCACTGAGTCAAACTCAAGGCATGTTTCTAAAAAAGCTCCAGGTCCAAAAAAAAACTCCAAACAAACAAAAAAAAACCCAAACCCCAACAAAAAACAAACCCACAATAACAATTGGTTCTGCTTGAAGGAAAACAAGTAATGCTGAAGTAAGGTCATACTCAGCTGGGAAACAGTAGAAGGATCAGACAAAGGGGCTGACCAAGACTTGTTCCCAATAACCTCTGTTTTACAGAACACATGCAAGAGGACACTGGGAAGAGTTATTTATCACTTAATAAAACTGTGAACTATTCCAGTAACAGTGACTACTCAGTATATTTTTACCATCTTGACACAGCTTAAGTGTTAAAAGAAAAACTGCACGGATTTTATCAAGGTTAAAACATGTGCTTAGAAACCCTCTGCTAAAAAGTGATGCCTCATTTTAACTAATTTTGCCAACACTTTAAGCCAGGAATCTACACAATATTTGCCTGAAAAGAGCCTTTTACCAGTATCTCAGTTGGTTTCAACCGGCCTAACTTGTTTATTCTTCCTAACATATGGATCTTAATTTGCACACATCGTGCTCTCTAAGATGAAAACACGGTTTCACACAAAGCAGGCAAAAAATGGTCGAGAACAATACAACCCATCTGCCAGAGAGAGGCGAGGGGAAAAAAAACAAAATTAAAAAGAAAGAAAAACCTCTCTCGGAAAGTGGGGTTTTCGCTCGTTCCCGTTGTGCATCTTTCCCTCCCTCCTTCCCATCTTAGCAACAGAGGCTGGAGCAGCCAACCAGGCGGGAGCGCACGCCGGGGTTACTGCAGTGCATCGCCCGGCAGTAACCGCGCCGGGGATGCGGCACCTGCCCCGCACTGCACCTGCCCGAGCACACCGCTCCCTGCGGCTCCCCCAGCCCGGATTAGCGCCTCAGCCAGGGCAAATCCTCCCCTCCCGGCCCCCCTGTCTCGCCTCTGCTCCCTTCGGGTATCTCCGGAGAGGATGGGAAGGGAGACGGGGGGGGAGGGGGGTGTGTGAGATCTTTTAAATGAAGTCATAAGAGAGGATGC
>VWZS01001418.1:131775-143103 GCA_013397075.1 Rhabdornis inornatus
AAAAGCGCTCAACTAAATAAAGAAAGGGGTCTGTCCGAATGTGTGTACCAGAACTAATTCCTAAAACAGCACCGAAGCAAATCAGCAAAGCCCAGCCTGTTTAAATCTCCGCTGATGGCTTGACAGCGGCTGAAATTTCCATCTTATGCAGAGAACGGTATTAACATAATACACAGCCCTCGGAGCTGGAAGGGATCGCGCTGTTCTGATGACACTGCCTCGGGCTGTGACGGCCACTTTTCGTCTTTAATGAATACCAAACGAGCTGCCAAAGCCCCGTGTTCCCCTATCGGACACCTCGGAGCCATCCAAAATGAGCCCAAGTCCTTCATCCCCCTCCTGCATTCAAAGCTGCAGAACCTTGGAAGCAAAGACAGCATCAGCACTTCTCCGCTCTGCTTCCCCGGGCTTTGGAACATCAGAACAAACCCAAAACAGCAAGAAACGCAGCGTTTTCTGCTGAGCAGGAATTCCTCTACCGCTCCTAAGGCTCTCCACGAAAATCCCCGGCTGCATTCTTCATTCTGCCCGGCCGGAGCTCGTTCCCTCCGAGGTTACTCGAGACCAAACCCTACCAGAACCTGCACTCGAACGCAGCACAAATGACTCATTACAGTCCTAAAAATAACCACGGAGAAATTTCCAACTAAAACGTTGCCTAATTAACCATGAATACTGAGAAGTGTGAGAGAAAAAAAAAAAAAAGCAATCCCTGAGTTGTTGTGGTGTTTTGCAAGCAATTTATTACTACTTTCTTCCTGGATGCACTCAATAATACGGGCAGAATGTTTCCATTTCCATCCTATATTATAGCAAGCCCACCTAGAAACAATAGAACAAATGTCCTTTCATGGCTATATAGAATGTATGTATCTTTTTAAAGCAAAGCTGAATGACTTTGACCTAGACAGAAAGCTCCAAAGTACTTTTCATGCCCCCTTTGTATAGAGGACTATACATAATTCATCCCCAAACCACAGTTCATATTATTTCATGGTGCTTTTAACAAAAATGACAGAAACATGAGGCACTGACTTTTCTACCAAATCCTCTTGCAAACAATTTTCAGGCAGTCCTGGTACAAAAACCTACACATCTAGGATTTTTCTATGGTAAAACCAATCTCTGTGTTCAAGCTGCAGTTTAAACATACAGCTCAAAAGCCAAGACCCACTCTAATCTCTTTCTCAACCCTCAGATAAATGACTTTGTGACAAGACAGTGAAACTCCAGCCATGTTTTGTTCCAAAGCTCTGCAGATCTTGCTTTTCACATTTAAGGATTGACACTGAATCTAACACAGGACTCTTTCTTCTCCCCTCCAAGTCAGCTGGGTCCCTCATCCTAAAAAAAAAGGAGAAGTATCCTGAGACTAAGCAGGCCTATTATTGCTATAAATGTGCTGAAGTTCCCTTTTTCTGACTTTGCCAGTCCGTCTTAGCCTCACAACAGTTCCTCCAGGAGTCCTGGGGCTTTCTGAAATCGTGAAACTCGCTAACCCACAGGAAACCCCCAGGATATGCTTGAACATAGCCTGGATTCAAAGACTGAGACACATTATCAGTTCTGAAAGATCCTTAACCTCACAAGTCTCTCCTTCCTTCAAAACTGAAGGAACAGTTGTTTCTACCTGTTGACCAATTCCTTAAAAGCTTTACAGGGAAAATGCCAAAGTCAACTGAGACCTTCTGAAACTTTTACCTCTTTAACCTCTTCCAAATTCCCATATTGGCAACAGCTCCTACTTTACGGAATGGGTCAGATACAGCTGCTTTGATCAAGGACTGACCTGCCATACTCCTTCCCTGTTAATCCCACTGACCTCAGGGGAAATTACACCAGGAATTAATCAGCTTCAGAGTCACAACAACCTCTGCTATGAGTTTGATAAAACCTCGTAAGGAGAGCAGAATTTATCACATAAACCTTAGAATCAAAACGTTCCTCCTTATATTTAAAGATAAAATTATATTTAACACTTTAATTAAGCAGTTTAAGGCTGAGACAAAAATCAATGAAAAATTCCAATTTGAAGTCTACTGTGGCTTATTTAGCTTCTTTGTTGTTGACAAGCAATGCAAATTCATCTTTCTTTGGGCTTTTAATGAAAAGTAAAAGACATGACATACCATGAGTTGCATTGTCTGAACAATCAAGCTAAGTACAGAACACAGTGGCAGCACTACTAATTATTCCTCCTTCTGCTAATTTAGACCCTAACCTTAACATTACTTTGCAATGCCATTTTTACTGAAGGGAGTTGCTCTTCAGTTGAATTCCTGTCCAACATACTGGCACAAATTGTCTTTGCAAGGAAATTGTACTTCTGCCTTTGCGATCCGAACTCTTGAAAGGTTTCAACTAATTCATTACAGTTACAGAGAGTGATGTAGAAATAGTAGATTTTCTTTTTCAAGCACCATTTCAGAATAGAAACACCATTAATTTAAAAGACACATTTTTGAAACAGCATCCCTTATCTCCTTTTACCACAACCAGCACCCAAGAACAATGTGAACTGAGAGACATCTCCTTTCTTTTTTTTCCCAGTATGTTTTCTGCTACTCTTCTCATAAAAAGTGAATTAAAATATTTCACATTACAGCAATGAGAGAGACTTTTAGCACAGGGAATCCACAAGGAGTGCTGAACTGCAGCAAACACCAGGGTTTGAAGGCACAATATTGCCCTTCTCTTGGGCACTGCAAAGTCCCAGTTTCCCACTGGAACAGAAACCAGTATAATTTATTCAGAATAATTTTATATGTAATGCACTCAGCTACAAATCCATCAGGTTTGAACAGACATACCCCAAATTACACACAAAAAAACTTCTGCTTGCAGAACCACTAAAACAAATCAAAGAATCTGAACTGTTTGGTTCCTACCTTCATTGGAGACTATTTAGGCAATTAGGTTTTCTATTTCCCTAATGGAGAATCTTTTCTGTTAAAACCAACATATTGAGCCAGTCCCTGGAGGAGGGAACGTGGCTGGGAGGAAAGTTTGGTTCTAGAAGGTTTCTATAATCTGACCAGCAGCTCACTGAAACACTGAAGAGACCTCTGGAGGTCACCTGGCCCAGCCTTCTGCTCAAAGCAAGACCAGCTCCAGGTCAGATCAGGTGCTCAGCCATGTGTGCCACACTCCCCTGTGATGGAGAAAGCCCCACTGTGCCTGGGTGACATGTCCCAGTGCACCTGGGGAACAGGTATTTATTATTTCCTAGCCCATCCAAACTGCAATGTGTGCCCATGGGCTCTTGTTATTTATCATCTGCCACTATTGGTAGGAGCAGCCCAGACTCCTCAGCTGCTCTTTGTAGGTCCCCTGAACCATTTTTCACCCCTTTGTCAGACCCTTCCCAGCTTCCCAGTGTCTCTTGAGATATGAAGCACCCAAAACTGATACAATATTCCAGCTGTGCTCTCACTGGTGAGAGAAGGATAAGGACTTGCCTCCAGCTGGGAATGGCCTCAGTCACACGATGTGATTCACCTTCCTGGCTGTGAGAGCACTCTTTGGCTCACAGACACTTGGCACTGAGTGCAGACCTCCCCAGCCTGTTTCAGGTCCTTGGCAAGCAGAGAGAGCCAAGCCCTGCTGGCAGACAGCAGCTCAGCCACTCTGAGCCTGTCCTTGTTGGTCCCAGCAATGACACAAGGTGTGAGACCAGGTGAGGAGGATCTGAACCCCTCCCCACAGCCAGCCAGAAAAGTTCAGTCTCCTCTTTCAAATCCGAATGCAGTGACACAGTCACAGCCAAACCCCAGAGCTAAATACCTCCACAGGTCATTTTCAGCTGCAGGACATTTTGCCAGGACATTGTTTTTTTCAAGCCAAGTCACCCAGGCATGTCAGAAAATCTGAACAGAGGTTTTGGGTACAGGACCCCTCAATCACTTCTGGCCAGTGAGAAAGAGATTCAGTTAGAAATCTTAAGCTTTTAAATCTTAAATGAGACATTTTGGCATAGCTCCATTTTTTGGAGGACAAAAAACCTCAAATGTTTTGTGCTCGTTCTGATAAGATAAAGAATAATTTTGAATGTACCAAAGTTGCTGCCAAACCAAGTTGTTCTCCTATGGACAATGTGGCTCCATGCAATTTTAGCAAATAATTACAAGAAGGCCAGTGGGTCTATATACAGTTTTGATGTTGAAAAACCCATTAAAGCATGAAATCTGCAGATCTTTCAACAAATGAATAATTGTATGCACAGCCTGTCCGCATACAGTAGCACTTTCATGGCAACAGTTCCAGTGCTTTTCATACCACACATTTTTACACTATTGAAGCCTTGGTGTTGTGATAATGACACAATTTACAGACAGCAGCCAAGTACTTTGTGAAACAATTTCAAGTGGAACTTTTAAGCCAGTGCATTTATAGTTTCAAGGCCAGTGCAGGTATCAAGTATGGCTCAGGTGAGGGCTGCACTGGCAGGGCCTTATCTCTTAAAAGAACTAAAGCACACAACTACAGCAATTTATATTATTGGGAGAGAATTCCTCAAGGAAGGGCAATTATGTCATTTAGTACACAAAATTCTCCTGAAGATTTCAGTATTTTCTCCTGGGCATACTTCTTTTTGCTGGCAAGAATTTACTGCACGACCTAGTTTTCCTTTCAGAGAGGACTAGTCACGCACAACCAAAAAAAACAAAAAACAGAAAACTCTCTAGGAAACACACAATTACACAAAGCAAACGCAGGCATGAAAGGAATTGATGCCAAACAGAGGAGAAATGACAGAATCACCTTTTAGAACTGGAATCTACCAAGAACCTATAAAGAAGAGAGCTGAATAATTCCTCCTTACTCCCAACACTTGTCTTCCTTGAGAAGTGCCCAATATCTATCATTTCGGTACACCCTGTGTTGCAGGCTGTGAACTCTCTGCAGTGTGTATCAGCAAAGGAGCTCCCCAAAGAGCATCCTGGTCCTTGGCTGAACCTCAGGATTCAGTCCCAGCAAGAGCCAGTGATTTCATCAATGAAATTATAAGCCTAGAGAGACCCATCTAAGCTGTAGACATCTAGAGCTAACAGTATTTCTTTCCAAACACAGCCTTTAAAGAAAACAGTTTTTATCCTGGTGTCTAATTCCTCCCGAAATTCTGAGTTACTCGCTGTTCTGAAAGAGTAGAGAAAAAACAACCATTTCACAAAACAGCCAATTGCAGGAGTAAAAAACAAAGCCTCCTCACTTCCCCCACCCCCATCTTTAAACTCCTGTGTGCTCTACCCACCCTCAACAATAAATTGTAGACAGGCAAGATCACAGGACAGATATTTGGCAGCACAACAATACTATATTTACTTCAGATACTTAAGAATTGGGAGGCAGAAATAAGCAGTTGTATGAACTGCTGCATCTACAGCTTCTTGTGGGTGAAACCTTGTTTTCCTCACCTTTCTTTCTCCACCATGGCCCTTCCTGGATAGAGTAGGACAGTTCTTTAAACTCAATGTTCACAGCTGGCCTGCGGGGCAGGTAGGAGAACCTGTGAGCTTCTGTCAGAGCATTGTCCACTTTTTTTAAGTGTCCATTCATGAGTCGGATGTCCTGGGTGTCTGTGCCATTGGAGACCACCTCATCCACCGAAACACACACAGACTTTGGCTCGGCCATGGTGCAACCAGAGCTGCTGCCACCCTGCAGGGAAAGTGGAGAAAGTTCACAGACTTTTGTTTAGGAACACGTTTCAAAACCTTCTGTGCATCAGAGGAATTATTCTTTAAATAGCACAAAAAATCTGGCACTGTAATGCGCTGCAAGGTGAAAGAGGAGTAAAATAAAGCAATCTTTTGTTGGTTCTCTTGCCTGAGCCTTGGAAGAAGAGGTAAAAGAGCCCTCGCAGCACACACAATTCCTTCAGCACCAGCTTTCTTTTCAGATCTTGCACCAGATTAATACATTTATAAGTTCAGTCCCCATTGTGTTTGGTTTCTCATGCACTCAAGGAATTCGGTTCTAGTTACTGATTCCAGGGATTGGGACAGAGCTGCAGGGGGAAGGGAGCTGGCTGAACAATTATCTGTGCAGACATTTCAAAAGCAACCACTCAAACTGTCTAAGAGCTCTTGTTCCTCTGGATCAGCCTATGCTTCTGTAAAGGTGAAATTATATTTCTGAGCATTTTCAAATGTACTATTTCATGCCTTATTTTCTCCTGCACTGATAGTTCTAGAGACTTTGCAACCTGAGACAACAGTACAAGTTCTTTTCTGGAGGTCTTTTAGGAAAGCACAATACTTTGCATCCAAAATCCTTGAGTGCTTTCCATGCTTGATAGTGATAACTAATGGAAAATTTATCAGCTACATAAATACCCAAACCCTGCTCCAGTTCTTGCACCACTGACACTATAAGGTCAATGTCCTGTACTCACAGCCATCCCTCTTGCTCCACTTTGCCTGTCACAGCACTCAGTGCAATTCCATCTGGCACTTTTTGGACTAAATCTCCTTCCCCTCCTCTCCTGACCATGACAATGGCCTTCCACCCACCTTTCTCTTCTTTTTCATTTTTTAAATTATGTATACAAAATCTGGATTTTTTTCCATTCCTTTCACCAGCACAGGCATCTTGCACCAATATGAGCAGGATGTGTGTAAGCTCAAAAGAAAAACAGCCATGAATTTTCTTCAGCTAAACAGAATTTTGAACAGTTCAGAGGCTGTTTGCTGTCATGTGTTGTTTGGTGGATGTCATAAGCAGAGCCAAACATCTGCAGAGTTGTCTATTAGGAAATTTAGTGTTTTCAATGCAGATTTGAATTGGAAAGGACTTCTGCAGATGGCTTATGTGCCAGGCTTTCCATGCTGATACACCTGCCCAAAGATCTACAAAGTTATCTCTTGGAAAGGAGATGTGCTGCACTACTTTTAAATGCATAAACACAAACAGAGCTGCAAGTCCTGCCACTGTTTCCCTCTATTTGTCTAATTCAACTAAGAAGTGGCATTGCTTCCTCTCCCCTGTGCCACTTCCATTTCCCTCTCATGGGTCCTGGTCTTCCCATCTTCGCTGTAACAGCAGCCCAGCTCAGATCAGTCACTTGTAATGAATGTTGACAAAAACATTAAAAAACCCTCCAGTCCTACATAATCACTGAGGAAAAAAAAAGGTACTCCTGCATAACCACTCCACAGCTGGTGTTTTCACATTCTTCATGCACAAGCCCCAAGTTCTAGATGAAAAAAATCAGCTCTGCTCACCACATTTTCTCAAGAAAGAGATTTTAATCGTGGTCTCAACTTACTTAGAGGTCAGGTATCCAGTAACACTTACTGTCAAATTCTTAAATAGTTGACTGCCATGGTATGTAATTTGAACATAACAAGAGTAATGTGAAACATCTTAGAGGTCAACAATTAAAACAGGGGAACTTCCCTAAAAACTAAGAGAAGGCGAGTTAACAATATTCTTCCCTGAATGTTTTCAAAGATGACTTTGGCACTCATGATCTGTTTTGTTCTGAGGAACCACTGAGTACCTTCACACAATCAGAGGGAATATCCAAAAACAAACTCTCAATGAGCAGGTCACCTTGATTATTCAGGTGACAGTCAGAGCTTATCCAGTTTAGATTGATTCAAAAAGCAATATCCTTTGGACAAGACCTCTGACTACTCAATCATCTGAGAGTACCAAGCCAAAGACTTTTGTTACTGGCCATTAAACAATTTGAGTCACTCTGTGGACCGAACTGCCTGTTCACACACCTGCCTCCTCCAGGGACCACCGGCGATGGGTGAGGATGCCCCCGAGCAACTGGGATGGTGCAAACGCCTCCCGGTCTTGGCACCAGCTTCGCTCGGAAAAAGCTGGGCAATCCCGTGGCTACGAGACTGAGCCGAGCCGTGTGTAAGGCACAGACACACCTGAAGCCCCTCTGTACCTCCAACACCTGCAGCGCTCTCTGTTCTCCGCTGTCAGCCCCAGCGATGCCCCAGCCCCGCATCCCGCCCTGTGCCCGCACCCAGCCCTGCGATCCGGGCACGGCGAGCGCCGCTCCGCAGCACCGCGCTCACCTCTCAGCTGTTTTTGGACAGTTCGGGCTCTTTCCCATGCAGTTTGCTGGACAGGAGAGGAGCCGGGCCGCTCCCGGCGCCCGGCGGGGAGGCAGCGCTCGCCCGGTCGGAGCGGCAGGAGGGTCCCGGGGGCTCTGCCCGCTCCGTCCCCCGCCGGCCCCGGGTGTTATGCAAAGGTTACGGTCCCTCCGCAAATCCTCCGGGAAGCCGGCGGGGCGCAGCGGCGCAGGGAGCATGCTCGGCGATAATCCCCCCGCCTTGGCTACAGGCAGAGGTAACCAGCGGTCAAGTCCCGCCGTGCGCCGCCGGCCGCTCGCACAGTTCTCATCCTTCATCCCTCATCCCGCATCCTGCATCCCGCAGCTCGCATCCCTCAGCCCCCATCCTGCACCCTCCGACCCTGCTTTTCCCTCGGGAAGCGTTTCTGGAGCTCCCCGCGCAGCCCTGGCTCCATCTCCATCGCCCAGCCCCGCACCTCGCCCCCCGCCCGGCGCCCGCCGGAGGGAAGGCAGGGCACGCCTTACCAAAGCGCTGCCCAGAGAGAAAGCCGCCATCAGACATGCCATGGGCACCGCTGCCCGCCCGGCTGCTGGCGGAGGAGCCTCCAGTGCCACCTCTCCGCCCCGACCGGTAGCGGGAGGCGGGCGGGCAGGGATGGAGCTGGGGCCGCCCCCGTCCCGGCCCGCCCCCGCCGGGGATGGCGATGGGGATGGGGAGAGCGACGGGTTTGGAGCACCTCTTGGCGCTGGGGAAGGTGGGCAGCGTGTCCCCAACCCGCTGGTGGCCGTGGCTGTGGCTCTGCCCAAACACGCGGCAGGCGCTTGTCCTGGGGAATGGGGCACCCAAGGTCGCTCGCCGGGACAAAATGAGGAGGGCGGACAGCATTGTCCCCAGGCTCCGGGCAGGGACAGGCTTCCTGATGTGCTCCCGAAGGCATTCCCTGAGGAAACGGGGAGTAGAAGCACCATCCAATATCGCCTTGTGGCATGCCGTCCTCATGAAGACGAGACAGCTCTTCTGGCCCTGGGACTCCTAGCCACTGATTTATGAGCAAGCCGTTGTAGTTCAGGAATGGAGAGGAAGGAAAGTTGTCACTGAGCAACATTCTCCGTTCATCTACTCCTCACATCAAAGACCTGCATTTCAGCGAGGTCACACAATCACTCAGTCACAGGATGGTCAGGCTGGAAGGGACCACCGTGGGTCACCAGGTCCAACCCCCCTGCTCCAGCAGGGTCATCCCAGAGCACACGGCACAGGATTGTGTCCAGATGGGTCTGGAATATCTGCAGTGAGGGACACCCCACACTCTCTCTGGACAATCTGGTCAGTTCTCAGTCACTGTTGAGGAAAGAAGTTCTTCCTCATGTTCAGGTGGAACTTCCTGGGCATCATTTCTGCCCATTCCTCTCATCCTACGCTGGGCACCACAGAGCAGAGCCTGGCCCATCCTCTGACGCCTCCCTTCAGACCCTGAGGTCCTGCACATGAAGGGCAGTGTGAGGTGTTCACGTGGCATTAGCGCTGTGTTGGCACTGCTGGCTTGAATCTGGATCCGTGGCTAGGCTTGGAGCTGGATTCATTGGCTCTGCTGCCTGGGGACAGAAAGCTCTGCCCAAGCAGTTTGTCAGGAAGCAAGATGCTGAAAAACCCACCAGCCATCTGAGTGTTCCCATTCCTGCTGGGATTGTTAAGGTGCGTGCTGAGGCTCCCTCTCAATTCCTTTGGAAGCAGCAGAAAGTGGGGATAAAATACAGCAGGGGTCTGAGAACTGGTTTCAAAGCAACAACCAAACATGACACACAGGAGTTCATAATCTGAGAGGAATCTTCTAATTGGGGAGCTTCCCAGAGTGGCTGGAACTCGTGTAGCATTATCCAGACACGGGATAAGCCTCACAAAGCCCCTGGCAGGCAGGTAAGTATTTGATCCCTGCAGAGCTGGGATGGATGTTTCCCACGGGCAGCACAGGGAGGGAACTGCTGCCCAGAACATCTGTGCCAGGTCAGACGGGGTCCCTGCCCTGCAGGATCCTCCCTCCTGACAGTGGCTGCGAGATGGATGCACAAACAAACACTTCAGCACAGGGCTGGCTTCTATCTAATATCTCCCTGGTGCTCTCCCAGCCCACAGCTGTTCTTGGCTCGAGGATTTCCTGATGTGGTTGTCTCTCCAGATTGTGCTAATAACCCTCAGTGGGAATCTCTTCCATGAGGGAACACTCCCCCTTGGAAACATGCAAAATTTACCATCCACTGCAACCCATTGGCAAGGAATAGTGTGGAGACTCTCTAAGCTCAGTCTTGGATTCAGTCCTTAGATATCGCAGGAAGTTATTTACTGACAACTCATTTATTGGGGAAGAAATATCTACCTGCTGTGGAATACCACTCAAGCGTGGATGGGCCCATCCAGAAGTCCTCACGGAAGGCTTAAACTGTGTTTGAGTAGACATTTTAAAGACAATTTTCACCTAATATTAAGAATAAAGAGAATTTATGACACATTCTTCCAGTGAGGATCCCAGGGTTTTAGTTAACATGATTTGGAGTGTGTGTGTGTAGCACTCACAATTTATTCAAGCTTGTCTCTTGTATTTTCCCTTAGAACATCGCAAAAGCTGAATTATCTCCACACAGGAGCTGAAAAGGGCTGTGAAATACTGATGTGTTAGTTTAAGGCATTTACAGGGTAAAAAAAAATTACTTTAATACATCATTATTTTAACTGTGAGGTGGAAGTAGAGAGAGAGGAAACCATACCCTGATCCTAGTGAATGTGTGATACAGACCCAGCACGATGTGTGCTATCCTGTTTTAACTTCCTAAAGGCTGAAAGAGAAGCAAGGAAAGCAACATAAAACCTGTAGCAGAACTGACATGTACAGTCCTGAAATGTGCTGCACAAACCAAGTTTCAGCTCTGTCCAGAAGTTTGTGGTACCAAGGTGCTGCCTTCCATGAGAATTTTTCTTGGGCAGGTGTATGTGACCAGATCCCCAGGATTTATTTTTATCATGGTGGCTGCAGTATCAGTATCTACAGGGGCTTCTTGTAAAACACCGAGACATAAAACAGGTTTATCAGAAACCAAGTTCTACTTGGTATTTTGGTATCTATTTTGATACCACACAGTGAAAAAAAAAAATTATTACATAAGATGAAGCGTGCTAAAAATAGCAGTCTCCTGCATTCCTACATTCCCTCATTAACTCTTCCATTAACTTTACAGGTGATCCCTTGGTCCCTGCAGGCAAAAAAGATCAAGAACACAAGTCTGTGTGAAGGGAA
>VWZS01001440.1:19695-36441 GCA_013397075.1 Rhabdornis inornatus
GGGTTTAACCTGAGTGAGGCCTGGGTTTAACCTGAGTTAATCCAGGGGTTTCACCTGAGTTAATCCAGGGGTTTCACCTGCGTGAGGTCTAGGGTTTAACCTGGGTAAATCCAAGGGTTTTACCTGAGTGAGGCCTGGGTTTATCCTGAGTAAATCCAGGGGTTTAACCTCAGTTAATCCAGGGGTTTGACCTGACTGAGGTCCAGGGTTTAACCTGAGTGAGGCCTAGGGTCTAACCTGAGTAAATCCAGGGGTTTCACCTGAGTAAATCCAGGGGTTTAACCTGAGTGAGGCCTGGGTTTAACCTGAGTTAATCCAGGGGTTTCACCTGAGTTAATCCAGGGTTTAACCTGAGTGAGGCCTGGGTTTCACCTGAGTTAATCCGGGGTTTCACCTAAGTGAGGCCTGGGTTTAACCTGAGTGAGGCCTGGGTTTAACCTGAGTTAATCCAGGGATTTTACCTGAGTGAGGCCTAGGGTTTAACCTAAGTAAATCCAGGGGTTTTACCTCAGTGAGGCCTAGGATTTTACCTGGGTAAAACCAAGGATTTTACCTGAGTAGATCCAGGGATTTTACCTGGGCAAGACCAAGGATTTAACTTGAGTAGAGCCAAGGAATTTACCTGGATGAGTCCAGGGATTTTACCTGGGTAGGACCAAGAGTTTTACCTGGATAAGACCAGGGGTTTTACCTCAGTGGAGCCTAGGATTTTACCTGGGTAAGACCAAGGGTTTCACCTGAATAAATCCAGGGATTTTACCTGGGCAAGACCAAGGATTTAACTTGAGTAGAGCCAAGGAATTTACCTGGATAAGTCCAGGGATTTTATCTGGGTAAATCCAGGAATTTTGCCTGAGTGAGGCCTAGGATTTAACCTAAGTAAATCCAGGGGTTTTACCTGGGTAAGACCAGGGATTTTATCTGGGTAAATCCAGGGATTTTTCCTGAACGAGGCCAAGAATTTTACCTGAGTAAATCCAGGGGTTTTACCTGGGTAAGACCAAGGATTTAACCTGAGTAAAACCAAGGATTATACCTGGATGAGAACAAGAATTTAACCTGAATCAGACCAAAGAATTTACCTGGATAAATCCAGGGTTTTACCTGGGTAAGACCAAGGATTTTACCTGGATAAAACCAGGGATTTTACCTGAGTGAGGCCTAGGATTTTAACTGGGTAAATCCAGGAGTTTTACCTGGATATATCCAAGGATTTTACCTGGATAAGACCAGGGATTTTGCCTGGGTGAAGTCAGGGATTTCACCTGCATAAATCCAGGGGTTTTACCTGGACAAGGCCAAGGATTTTACCTTTCTAAAGTCAGGGAATCCCCTTGGCTGAAGCCACAGATTTGCCCACGACCTCTGGCACACCCAGGAAAAGCCAAACCCGCCGCGTTTGGCTCTTGCTGGCCGAACCCGAGCAGTTAATTTAATACATTCAAATCAATTAACACAACAATTAATAAATCAGCATCCAGGAGCTGATTGCCAAGGGATTTTCCTGCCTTAACACCCTCTCCCTCCCTGCCCAGGCTTCCCTGTGTTTGCCTGGAAGGGAGAATCCGAGGACGATTTCTGGTGGTGCATCGACCGCTGCGTCAACGTCGAGGGCTGGCAGCCCAACATGGTGAGTGGGGAAACACCTGGAAAACATCTGGAGAGGAGGAGGAGCAGCAGGGGAGGGCAGCTAAAACCTCCTGGGTCTCACCAAGCGAGGTTTTGTCTCGCTGCTTCCCAAGTCAGCTGTTTCAATGCAGTTTTTGGGGGGTTTCGTTTGATTTCGGAGCATCTCGCTGCAGTTCAAACTGCACAAAATGGCTCCAAAGCAGTGTTTTTGGAGAGGGGTTTTTCACCCTGAAATTCTCACCTTTGGCTGAGGTGATTCTTGGGAAGAAAGCCCAGATTTTTCCATGATTCCACACCTTAAACCACACAAACCTCAGGCACCCCAACTCCATTTTTATCCTGCCCTTGTTTCCAGGGAGAGAATCCGCCTGGAATTGGGTGAGCAGAATAATTTTCAGCTGTCAGATGTGCTGTTTTCATCACATTTCCCCAAAGATTTTGAGCCCTGGAGCTCCTGATCTAAATGAGATGAGGAGGAATCAAAGGTGGAAACATGGATCTGAGGTGGGATTTTTGTCCCTTCCAGTTCCTGTCACCTTTAAAAAGAGCCAGGAATGTTAAAAAAAAAAAATAAAATCCACCCCCGAGGTATCAGACTGAGTCTAGACACAAGAGCAGCTCTTTGAGGAATCATTTCCCATCCCAAATGTCACTTTTGGAACAAGCCAGCATCCCAGAAAATGCAGATCAGGATCTCTTCATTCTGGGACTGTTTTCAGAGCTGCTCCTGGAGCATGGAAATGATGAAGGGAGCACCAGGGTCTTGGATCTGCTCCCAGAGATTTTGCTGGATTTTGGAGATCTGTGGTTTTAGAGATAAGAAATGGGTGAGGAACAGGGTGTGAGAAGGATCTGGAAGTCAGGGAATTATGGGATGGTTTGGGTTGGGAGGGATCTTCAACCCCAAGGTGTCCTGGCCTTGGACATTCCGGGGATCCAGGGGCAGCCACAGCTCCTCTGGGAATTATTTAATTACTCATTTTTCCCATAATTGCTCCCTGTTCTTTGGAAATGGGGTCAGTTCATGGCTATTCCCATTCTGGGAATCCTTCATGGGAGGGCTCTGGGAATTCTGAGCTTCAGGGAAGGGCTCCTTCTGGCCAGGAATGGTTCAGAAAATGGGGTTTTTTTTTCCTGAAAAATACAGGATCTGTGAGGTTTCCTTCATGGAAGAGCCTCTCCAGGGATTTTCTGCTGGAGGAAATGATGGAAGGAAGGGCAGAGGGAGGAGTTGGTGACCTGGAGAGAAGATCCAGGTACCTGCCAAGGCTGCTTTTCTCTAGGAAAAGTTATTTCCATCTCAAATAAACTGGTTTAAAAAAAAAAAAATAATAAACACACTCACACACACTTTCCCTGGGAGCCATTCCAGGTGTTTCCATACACACAAGACTGGCCAAGCTCTTGGACATCTCTTTTCCCTGGAATTCTGAGATTTCTGGGATGGAGTTTTTTTCCTGTCTGCCCTTCCCAAAGTTTCCTCTCCTCGCTCAGCTCCAACATTTTCATTCCAGCAGTGGCTCCGTGGCTTCCTGCACAGCCCCAGGTGACTCTGTGGCTGTTTTTTATTCCAGATCCTGGATGATGGGGGAGATCTCACCCACTGGATCTACAAGAAATATCCCAACATGTTCAAGAAGATCAAAGGGATCGTGGAGGAGAGCGTCACCGGGGTCCACAGGTAACAGGACAGGCTGCAGGAATTTGGGACAAAGCCCAGTCCCCACTGAGCTGAGCTCAGGGTTAAACCTGCAGCACCTGGGCTCTGCTTTTCCCTCAGCCTAGGCCTGGCTTTGCATGGGAGCTGAGCAGGACACGTGGAGCTGCTCCGAGCTCCCAGGCAGGAGCAGCAGCCCCTGCTGAGCCTGTCCAGGTGTGCTGCTGCACCTCCCAGGTGTGGGAGGGAGCCACGAGCACAGCCCTGACCCAAATCCGTGGGAAGTGAGATCTGGGAGGAGGAACTGAGCTGGTTTTTGGGGGAGGGAGAAGCTCAGAGATGAGGGAGTGAAATCCCTGAGTGCCTGGCAGGAGCAGCTCTGGGGGCTGGGAGGTGTCACAGGAGCTTTTCCATGGAATGGATCCCATCACAGGAAGCAGGGAGCTGAGGAGAGCAGGAACTTCTGGCCGTGTTCTTGCAGGGGGAAAGGCTTGGCTGCAGCTCTGAGCTGAGGTTCAGGCAGCTCCTGGAACAGGGAATGAAATGTTTGGAGCAGGGAAAAGTGGCTCCAGGTCTGCACCAGTGGGGTCAGGAGAAGGACTGGTGATGTTTTCAGGATCTGAAATCCCAGTGTGGGAAGAAGAGATTTCCAAAGGCAGGTTCTCCTTCCCAAGGGCTGGAGCAAGGACAGGATTTTCAGATTCTCTTGGTAGCCACAGCGAGGTGTTCAAATTGATTTTCAGTGATTTTCTTCTGTGGGGAGTGGAGTCTGTGCCCAGAGCTGAGAGCAGGGGGATGCTGGAGGAGAGAAGGATCCAGGGAGAGCTTCCAGCACATTCCAGGGCCTGGAGGGGCTCCAGGAGAGCTGGAGAGGGACTGGGGACAAGGGACAGAGGGACAGGACACAGGGAATGGCTTCAGACTGGGAAAGGGGAGATTGGAGTGGGATCTTGGGAATTAGGAATTGCTGGCTGGGCTGGAATTGCCAGAGCAGCTGTGGCTGCCCCTGGATCCCTGTCCTTTTTCCTCCCAGAATGACCTCTGGGGCCCTTTCCAGCCCAGAGCCCGGAGGGCAGGGCTGGATTCCCTGTGGATAATGCCCTGTTCCGTGCTGTGCCAGGCTGTACCAGCTCTCCAAGGCAGGGAAGCTCTGCGTGCCAGCCATGAACGTCAACGACTCCGTCACCAAGCAGAAGTTTGACAACCTGTACTGCTGCAGGGAATCCATCCTGGATGGGTGAGTGGGGATCCCACGGGGAATGGGCAGGAATTCCACAGGGAACAGGCAGGAATTCCCACAGGGAATGGGCAGGAATCCCACAGGGAATGGGCAGGAATCCCACAGGGAACAGGGCAGGAATTCCCACGGGGAACAGGGCAGGAATTCCCACGGGGAACAGGGCAGGAATTCCCATGGGGAATGGGCAGGAATTCCCACGGGGAACAGGGCAGGAATTCCCACAGGGAACAGGGCAGGAATTCCCACGGGGAATGGGAAGAAATGTCCAAGGCCAGGCTGGACACTGAGGCTTGGAGCAACCTGGGATGGGATAATGGGATCCATGGGATAATGGGATCCATGGGATGGAATGGGATAATGGCATAATGGGATAATGGGATGGGATTTAAGCTCCTTTCCAACCCAAAAAATCCTGGGATTCCATGGAAACACCTTGAAGGGTAAATTGGGATTCGGGTTCAGGAATTGAGGATGGGATCGGGGCAGAGGTGCCCTGAAGCTGCTGTGGGGTTTTAGCTGAATTCCCATGGAAAAGTGAGGGAATTTCACCTTCCCTGCACTGCTAACCTATTTAGTCCAGAGCTAAAAATAGCCTGGAATGTAGGACAGGCTCAGGGAGGGAGCAGCAGGAAACCAGAGGAAGGGGGAGCTCCATTTGGGAAAACTCTGGGATTCTGGCAAGGAGTTCCCACCCCCCTGCTGCTCCTGGGGCTCTTCCCTGGGGAGACATTTGGGATTGACAACAAAAACTCAGATTAAAGTGTTTTTTGGGGAGGATTTTCAGTATTTTGGGAGCGTCAAAACAAAAGGTAAACGAATAAAAAATCAACAAAACAAGAGCTCCAAACCCAAATTCCATCCTCGTTGTTGGAAGAACCCCCACCCAAAAGGAAAAGGGAATTTTTTGGGGGCTTTTTGGGTTTTCCCTTCTCTGGAATTTCAGGGATATAGGATTATCCATCCTTGGAGCAGCTCTTAGTGCTGGGCTGTAACTGTGTTTTTAATTGACCTTCAGTTGTGGAATTTTAATTTTTATTTTTTTTTCCTTTTTCCTCAGCCTTAAGAGGACGACAGACATGATGTTTGGAGGGAAGCAGGTGGTGGTTTGTGGCTATGGGGAGGTAAGGGGCTCCATTTTCCCAATTCTCCCAATTTTTCCCCCTTTTCCCACTGGGAATTCCGTGTGTGAAACCAGCACGGCTTCCTCCACCCTCAGGTCTTTGCTCTGCACCTGCAGGACCCTCCAAACCTCAGGGGTCTGCCAAAAAAACTGAAAAGTTTTCTTCATTTCTTTATTATTAAAGAGATACCAAAGCTGAATCTTTAAAAAAAAAAAAAATTAAATATTCTGAATGTCTTTAATATCTGGATATTGGCATGCCCAGATATGGATACCACACATATTTATATCATTTTAATTCGTTTGATTTTGCTGAAACCTGCAGATATTCTGGGCATTCCAGTGTGGTCAAGAGAGGATTAATCTTGATTTATCCCTTCACCCACCCTCTCTCCACATGGGAATATTCCCCTTTTCCCAGTTTTTCTCAGGACCAGTTCACACCAGGTGCTCTACTGGGACTTTTTTAATGCCCAAACAGCTGGGATTTTTCCATTTTTCCTGCTGTAATCCCATTTTTTGGGAACTTTTTGGTGGTTTAACCTGGATTCCCTGCACTGCCTGTGCTGGGCAAAGGTTCAAGCTCATTAACACCCCGAGGTTAATTACCCCTAAAGCTCCCTGGGTGCAGCAAAGGCTGCAGGAGGCTCTGGAACTTTCCCTGGGATTTTGGAATCTGGCTGGTGTGGTGCATTCCAGACCTTGGGGTGTTTTGGGGGAAAATAACCCCTGGGACCAAAACCAGTGGGGATTTTAGTGCCTCTGTTCCCTAAGCCAGGCCTAAGTCCCAGATTGCTCCAAATCCAGGGATTTCCTGATCCAGAAATGGAGTTTAACCCCCCCAGAGGGTTCTGGAGGGGCTGGGAAGAGTTTCCTGGAGTTCTGCATCCCTTGGGATATTCCCAGGATCCAGGGAAGGGTTTCCTGGAGTTGTGGATCCCTTGGGACATTCCCAGGATCCAGGGAAGGGGTTCCTGGAGCTGTGGATCCCTTGGGACATTCCCAGGATCCAGGGAAGAGTTTCCTGGAGCTGTGGATCCCTTGGGACATTCCTGATCTCCAGGGAAGAGTTTCCTGGAGCTGTGGATCCCTTGGGACATTCCCAGGATCCAGGGAAGGCTTTCCTGGAGCTGTGGATCCCTTGGGACATTCCCAGGATCCAGGGAAGAGTTTCCTGGAGCTGTGGATCCCTTGGGACATTCCCAGGATCCAGGGAAGGCTTTCCTGGAGCTGTGGATCCCTTGGGACATTCCCAGGATCCAGGGAAGAGTTTCCTGGAGCTGTGGATCCCTTGGGACATTCCCAGGATCCAGGGAAGGCTTTCCTGGAGCTGTGGATCCCTTGGGACATTCCCAGGATCCAGGGAAGAGTTTCCTGGAGCTGTGGATCCCTTGGGACATTCCCAGGATCCAGGGAAGGCTTTCCTGGAGCTGTGGATCCCTTGGGACATTCCCAGGATCCAGGGAAGAGTTTCCTGGAGCTGTGGATCCCTTGGGACATTCCCAGGATCCAGGGAAGGCTTTCCTGGAGCTGTGGATCCCTTGGGACATTCCCAGGATCCAGGGAAGGCTTTCCTGGAGCTGTGCATCCCTTGGGCTGTCCCTGAGTGCTGTCCCTGTTGCAGGTGGGCAAGGGCTGCTGTGCTGCCCTCAAGGCCATGGGCTCCATCGTCTACGTCACCGAGATCGACCCCATCTGCGCCCTGCAGGCCTGGTAAGGGCTCAGGAATTCTCCTTTTTCCCGGGAAAACCACGGCCAGAGCCTGCTGGGGTCACAGAGGGATTCAGGGATTCCCTGCAGCCACAGCTCTGCCCTGGGACCCTGTCCTGAAACATCCCTCAGTTTATCCCATCCCATCCCATCCCAGAAAAAAATCCCTGTCCTGAAACATCTCCCAGTTTATCCCATCCCAGAAAAAAATCCCTGTCCTGAAACATCCCCCAGTTTATCCCATCCCATCCCAGAAAAAATCCCTGTCCTGAAACATCTCCCAGTTTATCCCATCCCATCCCAGAAAAAAATCCCTGTCCTAAAACATCTCCCAGTTCATCCCATCCCATCCCAGAAAAAATCTCTGTCCTGAAACATCTCCCAGTTTATCCCATCCCAGAAAAAAATCCCTGCCCTAAAACATCTCCCAGTTTATCCCATCCCATCCCAGAAAAAATCTCTGTCCTGAAACATCTCCCAGTTTATCCCCTCCCGTCCCAGAAGAAATCCCTGCCCTAAAACATCTCCCAGTTTATCTCATCCCAGAAAAAATCCCTGTCCTAAAACATCTCCCAGTTCATCCCATCACATGAAAAGGGCCCTGCCCTCAAACATCTCCCAGTTTATCCCATTCCCATCCCATCCCAGAAGAAATCCCTGTCCTGAAACATCTCCCAGTTTATCCCATTCCCATCCCAGAAGAAATCCCTGCCCTAAAGCATCTCCCAGCTGACCCCACCCCACAGCAGCCAGGAATTTGGGGATGTGTCTTGCAGGGATTTTGGGCACGAGCTGCTCCCTGGCTCTCCCAGGTGCCCACACCTCACCCCGGGGGCGTTTGGGGTCCTGTGACCCCCCCAGAGCCCTCAGTGGCACCAGGACACCCCAAAAAAGGCTGAGCACCCCCTGAGATCCCACCTGCATCCCTCCAGGCACAGCTGGCTTTGGATTCTCCTTCTGCATCCCAAAACCACCCAGATTCTCCCCAAACCCTCAGCCTGCTCCCCACCAGATCCTTCCAATGCTGTGGTGGTGAGAGGACTAATTAAAACGAGTTCTAATTAGCAGAGCTGATGAACTTTTGGGTTGCTGCATGACCTTCACCCATCCTCAGCTGGGAATTTCCAGCAATCCCTTCCCTGCACGAGGCAGCAGCAGCACGTGGCCCCTCCCAGCAGGGGGAAAAAAGCTCAGGAAATGGGGACATGCAGCAGAAAAAAAATGAATTTTTTTTAGTAACCATGATTTTGTGAGAGGCACAGGAAGGAGCTCTGGGGAGGGTTGTCAACAAATCCCAAAAAAACCACCCTGGCCTTGTTATCCCTTGTTATCCCTGAGCTCACCTTGCTGGGGAGGGTTCAACACCTCTGAAGGTTCTGCAGGTGCCTAAAAAAGGATTTCAGGGTTGCTGAGAGGCACCTGCAGCTTTGGGGTGGTTTTTAGGGTGCTCTAAATCCATCCCAGCCTGGATTCTGAGAGGATCCACAGCTCCTGGATGTTCCTTGCAGGAGGAACAGCTCTAAAAAAAAAACCATCAGGGCAGAAAATTGAGGTTTGCAGATGAGAAGGCCTTGACAGGACATGGGAAAGCCCCAAAATCCCTTCCCAGAAATGTCCCAGATCCTCCAAGATGACCCTAAAACCTCCCAAGGGCTCGCTGGCCCTTTTTCCCAGGAGTTAGGAGGTTAAATTTGGGGTTTGGGGTCACTTTTTGCCTGGTTTTTTTCCTCTCAGCATGGATGGATTCCGGCTGGTGAAGCTCAATGAGGTCATCAGACAGGTGGACATCGTCATCACCTGCACAGGTACGGGGCAGCAGGGTGGCAGATGCCATTGGCACCCCAAAAACGGCCCCATCCCCCTCCTGCAGCTGGGGAAACCCCAAAGGTGGCCCGGGGTAAACTCAGGGGGGTTCCTCGGGGTTTCGGTGCCCGCAGGGAACAAGAACGTGGTGACCAGGGAACATCTGGACAGGATGAAGAACAGCTGCATCGTGTGCAACATGGGCCACTCCAACACCGAGATCGACGTGGTGAGACGGGCTGGGGATCTTTTGGGGTTTGGGTAATGGGTTTTGGGGTTACAGTGCTTTAGGGTAGCAGTGTTTGGGGTGATGGGGATTCGGGGTTCCGGTGGTTTAGGATGATGGTTCTTTGGGGCAGTGGTGTTTGGGATGTGATGGAGTGATGGTGTTGTTTTGGGCTGGACAGTGTTTGGGGTGACTGTTTTAGGGTGATGGTGTTTGGGGTGATGATGTTTTGGGGCAGCTGTGCTTAGGGTGGTGGTGCTTAAGGTAACAGTGTTTGGGGTGGGGGTGCTTTGGGGTTACAGTGTTTTGGGGTGATGGTGTTTGGGCTGAATTTTGTTTGGGGTGACTGTTTTGGGGTGATGCTGTTTCAGACTGACTGCATTTTGGGCAATAGCATTTTAGGGTGATGGTGCTTTGGGGTTACAATGCTTTAGGATGATGGATGTTTGGGGTGGTGGTGCTTAGGGTAACAGTGTTTGGGGTGGTGGATCTTTGGGGCAGTGGTGTTTGGGATGATGGTGCTTTGGGGCAACTCTTTTAGGGTCAGAGTGCTTTGGGATAATGGTACTTTGGGGTGGGGGTGTTTTGGGGTTACAGTGTTTTGGGGTGATGGTGTTTGGGCTGAATTTTGTTTGGGGTGACTGTTTTGGGGTGATGGTTTAGGGTGATGGTGTTTGGGGTGGTGGTGCTTCAGGGTTACATTGTTTTGGGGTTATAATGCTTTAGGATGATGGTTCTTTGGGGCAGTGGTGTTTGGGNAATGTTTGGGGTGGTGGTGCTTTGCAGTTACAGTGTTTGAGATAGTGGTGCTTTGGGGTAATGGTGTTTTGGGGTTCCAGTGTTTTAGGATGATGGTTCTTTGGGGCAGTGGTGTTTTGGGGTGGTGGTGCTTTGAGTGACAGTGTTTGGGGTGATGGTGTTTGGGGTAGCCCTGTTTTAAGGTGATGGTGCTTTGGGGTTACAGTGCTGTAGGATGATGGTTCTTTGGGGCAGTGGTGTTTGGGATGATGGTGTTTTGGGGTGATGAGTGTTTTGGGGTGATGAGTGTTTGGGGTGATGAGTGTTTGGGGTGATGAGTGTTTGGGGGGATGAGTGTGTGGGGCAGGGGTGTTTGGGATGATGGTGTTTTGGGGTGATGGTGTTTTGGGATGATGGTGCTTTGGGATGGTGTTTTGGGGTGGCAGTGTTTGCAGTGATGTTTTGGGGTGGCTCTGGTGCTGCTCTGACGTGTCACCCCGTTGCAGGCCAGCCTGCGCACACCTGAGCTCACCTGGGAGCGCGTGAGGTCCCAGGTGGATCACGTCATCTGGCCGGATGGGAAGAGGATCGTGCTGCTGGCAGAGGTGAGGGGAGCAGCAGGGATTGCAGCTCTGCCTCAGGGAATCCTGGAATTGTTGAGGTGGGAAAACACCTCTGAGTCCACGGAGTCCAGCCATCCCCAGCACTGCCAAAGCCACCCTGTCCCCAAGTGCCACGTCTGCATGGCTTTGAAATTCCTTTAGGGATGGGGACTCCAAACCTCCCTGGGCAGCTGTGCCAGGGCTGGACAAACCTTTCCAGGAAGGAATTTTCCCTAAAATCCATCCTGAGCCAGCCTGAGGCCGTTCCCTCTCCTCCTGTCCCTGTTCCCTGTTCCCAGATCCCAAATCCCCCTGGCTGTCCCCTCCTGTCAGGGACTTGTGCAGAGCCCAAGGTCCCCCCTGAAGTTCCTGGGACAAAGAAGAACTCCCCAGTTTTAATTTATCCCACTCCAGGGTATCTCCCACAGGGAGATTTCCACTTCCTGAGGGCAGCCACACCTTGGTGCTCAGTGCAGGTGACAAACAGGGGGGACACATTGCTCCAGTGGCTCCTGTCCCTCCTGTGGGGTGACAGACTGGGTTTGGTGCCCTGTTAATAACCAGATTCTGCCTCGCCAGGGCCGCCTGCTGAACCTGAGCTGCTCCACCGTGCCCACCTTTGTCCTGTCCATCACGGCCACCACACAGGTGAGGGGGCTGGGCCAGGAGGGACAGCGGCCATGGGGGCTCTGGGGACAGCAGCCACTGACCCCGGTGTCCTCCCCACAGGCCCTGGCTCTGATCGAGCTCTACAACGCTCCCGAGGGTCGCTACAAGCAGGACGTGTACTTGCTGCCCAAAAAAATGGGTAACGACCTTCCCTGCCTCTGCCTGCTCCTCCTGGGGGTGGCACGGCTGGGGGGTGGCACTGTCACAGCTGGGGGGTGACACTGGGACAGGCTGTGTCACTGTCACAGCTGGGAGGTGACACTGGGCCCAGCTCAGGGGCTTGCAGCAGCTTCTTCCTGCTGGCCCTGGGCTCGTGGCTGCTCTCCTGTCCCACTGTGGAGCAGGGGCCGTGTCCCCAGAGCAGGGGCTTTGTCCCCAGAGCAGGGGGTGTCCCGTGGGGGCTCTGCCCAGTGTGTTGGGGCTCACCCCCAGCAGGGTCCCCTCCCTCCTGAGACAGGGCCACCCTGGGCACACCTGCCCTCCAAAATGCCCTAATTTAGGTGAGAATTGGGGTTTTGGAGGGAGGGGTGGCTTGTCCCAGTCTTGGGGTGAGGTGACACGTCCCAGAGGTGTCAGGTGGGCTCTGCCTCGGCCCGGGGGCCTCTCTGTGGCCTCCCTGACGAGGCCTGGGCTCCTTTCCCCCCCCAGACGAGTACGTGGCCAGCCTGCACCTGCCCACGTTCGACGCGCACCTGACGGAGCTGACGGACGAGCAGGCCAAGTACCTGGGGCTCAACAAGAACGGACCCTTCAAACCCAACTACTACAGGTGCCCCTCCCCCCGCCCTCTGCCCCTCCTCCTGGTGCCCTCCAGCCTNGATGCCCTCCAGCCCTCTGCTGCCAGTGTCCTCCCAGCCCTCTGCTCCACCTGGTGCCCTCCAGCCTTCTCCTCCTCCTCCTCCTGGTGCCCCCCAGCCCTCTCCCCTGCTGCCCTGGCACCTGTGGGGGCAGAGGGGCCGGGTTTTAGCCCTGCCCATGCCCTGAGAAGATTCCCAGGGCTCTCTGCTGCATCCCAGTGCAGGCAGCAGGAAGGGGATGGTGCAGTTGGAGCCGTGACAGCAGCACTTGGCAGGACAGGAGCCCTTTGTGCGTGGCAGCAGCTGTCACCCAGACGTGACAGATGCCAGCACGGTGCCACCAGCTTGGTGGCAGCTTTATTTTTAAAGTTTGATGGAAGATGGGGTAGCACAGAGTGGCCTCGGGCTCAGCTCCATGGCTCCTTCCTGAGCATGGGCTGGGCACATCCCCAAAATAATAATAATTTTCAGTAGGAGCCTCTGGATCGCTTCCCTTTCCACATTTTTTAGCCAACACTGCCATGAATTTCCACTGTGAAAATGAAATGGCTTTGCACAAACGTGGATCTGCTTGGGAGGGTGAAGCCCAGATCCTTTTCCTACAGAAAAAGGGATTTTCTTGGCAGGCAGAGAGCACCAGAACACTCCCAGTTTGGGGATGACTGGGTTTTCCCAGATCCTGAGGTTTTTTCCCTGCAAAATCCTGGTGCTTCCCTGTGGAGGAATTCCCTCTGGTTCAGTTCTCTGTGCCTGGTTTTGGTGTCTGGCCCAGCCCAGCCTTGTCAGGAGTGAGGTTTGTGCCTGGTTTGGGTGTCCCAGCCTTGTTGGGAGCGAGGTTTGTCCCGTGCATGGACAGGTTGGGATCCATTGAGGTTCTCAGGGAATTCCCTGCCCTGAGGGGGAGCCAGGATCCCTCAAACTTCCCGTGGGCACCTCAGAGGTGACAAGGACCACGTCCCATCCTCAACCATTCCTCTCCTGGCCATTTCCCCCTCCCAAAATCCACCGTGGTGATGCTGGGGCAGCTCCTCACCCCTTCCCCACTTACCCAACTCCCATTTTTTCCCTCTTTTCCCAGATACTGAGTTCCTGCCGCCGCATCCTGGAGAATCACAAGGAACAGCAACAAGCACCCGAGTCTTTCTCAACTACTGTACAGGATGAAACCGTGCAAGCTTCCCACGCTAGAGCCGGGCTTGCTGCCATAGTCCACAGTGTGTTTTAGGTTATTTATTTATTAAATTAGAATACTGTTCATGTGGCCTCTGCCACTGGTGTTCGTCCTGCCGCGGGACTGGGAGACGCTGGATTTTTCTTTCCGTTCCTTTCACTTTTTTTCTCTTTGGGTTCGTTCTTTTTCGGGGCTGGGAGGACGGGGAAGGCGAGGAGGAAGCTGCTGGAATCGAGCCGTGGAATATTCCCTTACCCCTGCTCATCCCCCGCGCACAAGGGCGGGACCCGGCCTGGGAGTCGCTTTTGGTTTCTTCCACCCCCCAGCGCTCCTCCAGCGGCACCGGATCCTGGAGGTCTTTGACAAAAGAGCCAAAATCCTCCAGGCGCTGTCACCCAGCCGGGAACCGCCTCTGGAATCTGGCTGGAGAAGCCTCTCGGTGTGCCCTGGAAGTGGCCAGCCGGGGCACCTCGCCTTAGCACTGCCCGGAGCTGTGCCCAAGGGTCAGCAGCGCCGGCCCGGGGAGAGCCCCGAGCGCAGGGAGGAGCTGCCCTGGCCACGGCTGCCCCGGCCACAGCCCCGCGGCGTTTTCCTGCTGCTGTCGTTCCGAGTGCCAACCTCTCTCTGGATGTACCAAAGTCGTGTTCCCGGCGGGCCGGGGCCGGGGCCGGGGCCGCCCCGCCCGCGCTGCTGGAAGGGCCTCGCCCACCGATGCTGCTCAAGCGCCCGGCGGCTCCTCCAGCCAAGCAGAGCTCGCCGGCCGCCCGGCTGGGAGGATCCAGGTCCTCCTCCAGCTGAATTTCAGTCCTCATTGGAAACGTTCGGAGTTTTATTTTCTGGTCGTATTTGTATGAATTCCGGAAATCCCCTTTGGAATGTATGAGACGTCCCGCCGGAGTGACCCCCACGGATTCTGAGCAAAGGGAGAGGGTTCAGCATCACTAAAACCCCTTGGTCACCTCGAATCTCGATGTGTCAGAGCTGATGGAGAATAAATTTGTCAGAGTTTCATGCCGGGACAGCGTGACCCTTACCAAGGTGACTTCCCAAGTGCCGGTGTCTGAGCGGAGTCACTTCTGTCCCTCACGTGGAGAACGTGACCCTTCCAAAATGAAACTGCCCAGCCCCGTGAGCACAGGAGCCTTTGTCCTCCCTGTTTGCTTCCCGAGTTTCTCATCGGCTGCAAATCCGTGTTTTGTCCTCCTGGGCTTCTTTGCCATCATGGAGAACTTTTTTTGTGGCAGCTCGTTCACGCACAAGGAAAGGGAAACGGAGGAATTTTGGCCTCAAGTCCTTCCCATGGCTCTCAGGAGATTTGGAGGCAGGTTGGCCACAAGTCGCTCATCTCCAGAGCAAATGTTCCCATGTGCTGGCTTATTCCAGGCTTCTATTTGAAATGCCTCAAAATCAGGAAGGAAAACCTTGAGAAGACCTTGAGGAAACCTTGAAGGAACCTCGAAGAGACCTTGGGAAGGCGTCAGGGCTTTGAGAAGGCCTTGAGGAGACCTTCAGGCTTCTAGAAGCTTCCACGTAGACTGATGGCTAACCACAGACTTGAAATGATCTCTGCTCGTTCATTTTACCCAAATTCTCAGATTTTTGGGGGGGAAGAATCCCCTGAGCTGTTTGAGACATCGCCCCCAGGTCTTTCTCCCCGAGCTGGATCCTGGTCTGTGCCAGCCCCCGCTGTTCTCTGGGAATGTGGGAGCTGCTCCCTGGTCCCAGTGGGGTCACTGGGGCAGAGCAGCTTTGGGAAGAACAGGAATCCCATCCCAACCCAAGCACAGCCATTCATTCCCCCTGGAAAAGCCCCTTTGATCCCCACCCCTCTCACCCCCAGAGCCGTGTCCCACCCTGTGCCTGCTCTGCACAGCCCCGGATCCCTTCGTGCCCTGTCTTAACCCCTTTTTATCTTCCAGGTAGATGGGAAGGGAAAAAAATACATATATATTAATACTAAAATCCCAACTGGCTTTTCCCACCTCGATTTTTAAAGCTCTTCTCCATGTTCTGCTTCTCCTGTAAAAGCTTTTTGGCTCGCTTGGCTTTTTTCCTAATCAACCTGGAATCATATCCTATGATCATCTCTAAATTAAACGTGTAATGGGGTTTGGTTTCTTTTATCTTTTTTGGGTTTTTTTTTCTAAATGTAACACATTTTTCAAGACTTAGGAAAAAGGAGATTTTAGGTAACACCAGCAAAATCATATAAAGGAAATTAATTCTGTTCTGAACTTAGAGATAATAAGACAAAACCCGTCATCAGCAGTGAGGAAACGAAAACGTCGCAACCGTAACATTTCAAAAGGATGTTTTAAATATTAATGTCTGAGTGATTGTATTAGATCAGCAATAAAGACTCTGTAATCTCAAAACACAAATAAAACATTGGAAAACTCAGCCTCTCCTGAGCGTCCTTGGGGTCAGGTGGGGGCAGAGCGGGATTTTGGGGCGGGGGGGGGGACAAGGAGGGATCGGGGATGGGATGGGATCCATGGGATGGGATGGGATGGTTGTCCCCAAAGCTGGAGCCTTGAGCTCCTGCTGTGTCCAGATAATTCCAGCTGGGGAAGGCTCCGGGGCCGCGTCCTTGGAGCTGTTTGGGCTCCTGGGCTGGTGTGTCCTTGGGAAGTGGTGCCGGAACCGCCCCGATCCCGTTATCTGCTCTGGAACAATCCTATTTATCTCGTCTGGAACAATCCCGTTATCTCACTATCTCCTCTGGAACAATCCCGTTATCCGCTCTGCTCCTGCCCTGTCACAGCCCCGCTGCAGAGCTGCACACGCTGCCGGGGCAGCCAAGGGAAATTCCAACCCAAACCCATGGTGTTCCCAGCTTTCCAGAGGCTGTGAAGGGATGTGGGACACGAGGTCGGGCACCTGGTACCTCGCCAGTCACAAACCTGCACGGTCACCCCAAAAACAACGCCCCCCCCACCTTTATTGGGTGTGGGAATGGGAATTCTCGCTCCCACTCCTGCTCCAGGGCCCCAGGAGCTGCTTGGGACCGAAATGGGGATAACGGGGTTTGGACAGCCCGGCTGACCGGGTGTTTCTGGGGGTGCCTCGGGGATGGGCACCCTCAGCCCTGCCTGTGCTGGGGCAGCTGCAGCCCCACAGGTGCCCCCCGGCTCCTCCATGGCCACCCCCTCGTTACCCCACTGCCGCCCCAGGGACACCCCATAACCCCCCCATCCCAGCATTCCGTACTCCCAGCACTCCAAGGGCACCCTGTAAATCCTCCTTCCCCAGCATTCCCTATTCCCAGCACCCCATGGACACCCCATAACTCCCCACATTCCCTATTCCCAGAGACACCGCATAACTCCTCTGTTCCCAGCACCCCATGGACACCCCAGAACTCCCCACATTCCCTATTCCCAG
>VWZS01001440.1:36565-63031 GCA_013397075.1 Rhabdornis inornatus
CCCATGGACACCCCGGAACTCCCCAGCATTCCCAGGATCACCCCTATCCCCCATCCCGAGGGACCCCCGGCTTTCCCCGCACTCCCCAACTATTACCGCAGGCCCCGCCCACCCCTCTCCGGACCAATAGCGATGCGGGGGTGTGCCTTTTAGGCCACGCCCCTGCTCCCGGTGGACCAATGGGCGTGGCGGGGGCGTGGCCAGGGCGGCCCCCACGTGCTGGCGGCGGCCGCGGGATGGAGGCGGCGGGAGGGGGCGGCGGAGCCCCGGCCCCGGGCAGGGCCCGGCCGGGACAGCAACAGCCCCAACCGCAGCCACAACCCCAACCCCAGCCCCAGCCCAAGGGCCGGGAGCTCTTCAGGAGCCAGCGGAAGGAGTCCGAGGTAAGAGCGCGGAGCTCGGTGCCGGCACCCCCCGGGCTCCGACGGGACCTGCTATGGCGTACGGCGTCCCTACTCCGGGGCTGGGGTTCCTGCGGAAGGAGCCTTATCCTTATCCTGGGGGAGCTCCCGGTCTTGGGGGTGCTCCCTACCCCAAACTGGACGCTTTCGGGGTCCTGCAGGGGTGGCTTTAGAGTCCTGCGATGCCCGGCCCCGCCGGAGCGGGCAGTCCCCGGCACCGCCACCTCCCCGCTCAGCTCCCAGACCCAGCTGCAGAGTTTTGGGGCGCTGGCTCAGCCTCAGCACTGCCACCTCCCAGCCCCGTGCTCAGACCCAGCTGCAGAGTTTTGGGGACCCACCTGGGCCCTGGGCTCCCCCACACCTTGCAGGCTCCTCACCAAGGTCCGGGTGCCGCAGTCCCCTCCACCCTCTTCGCCTCTCCTGCCCCAAAACCCCGAGCCACGGGGGAACCACCAAGCCCCCCTGGGCTGCTCTGCCCCAGCTGCGCCCGTGCAGCTTCGTGGGTGCCAGGCTGGGCAAGCAGGACCGGCATCGGGTCACCGGGATCCCACCGGCTGCCGTGAAGCCACGGCGGGATCCCCGAGAGCAAAGAACGAGAACACTTCGCTTTCCTACCAAGGAGCTGCGGGTCGAGGAGTTCCCTCACCCCAAAAGTGTCCCTGGGAACGGTGTCCAAGTCGTGCCCCCAACTCGTGAATTTGGGGTTTGCTTTGCTCCCCTGGCTCGGTCTCTCGAAGCGGATTAGAGCTGCACGCGCTTCTCCGAATTCCTCACCGGCTTTAGGTCCCCGAGCCGCGCCGCCGGCTGGGCTGCAGAAATTGGGTGAAAAACCAGCGTTTCTGAGCAAGTCGGGCTCAGCCCGGAGCCGCGCATCCTCCTGGGTCATCAATATTAATCACGGAGATGCGCATCAGTTCCAGCCCGGCTGCCGAGGAGGGATGCTGAGACTCGGAGTGGGGAATTATGTTAATTGAGTTGATTACCCATTCATGTGTTCCCTTTACCGGGGCAGGGCGGCGCGGTGCCGGCCTTGGGTCGTCTGGCTGCGGCTGCCTGCTCGCTGCCCCGCCGGAATCCTCCGGCGAAGTTTCATGCTCCAGTTCCTCATCTGCAGGGGAGGAGGGGGAGATCAGGAAGGCAAAGCCCGGCCCCGAGAGGCGTCAGATCTGCGGTGCTGAGCACGGAGCTCAGGGATCCACAGCATCCTCCAGGGTTGTTTTTTTTTTCCTTTGAACCAGCCCCGGGGTTTGTTTTTAGGGCGTGCGGGGCTTTGAAATGCATCAGATATTCACCGGCATTTTGTGTCGTGCCTTTGCTTTCCTTGGGATTTGAGACATGCTGGTTTTACACACGGTTTCCACATTTTCGCTGTATTTTGAGCGGCCTCGCACGGACTCCCCGCTCCAGCCCGGGAGACTCATCCGTGCGAGTCGCTGCTCCGGCGGCTGGAGGAGCTTTGGCGCAAAGGCTGCGAGCGCTGGCAGCCATCCCGCATCCCAAAATATCCCCAGGGATGTGCCAGCCCTCTCCTAACCCCATCCCGCTCTCCGCAGGGCTCCGTGGATTGTCCCAACCTGGAATTTGAGTACGGAGATGCCGACGGGCACGGCGCTGAGCTGGCAGGTGAAGCAGGTTTTGGGTGCTGCATTGTTATTTATAGGTGCCCGGCAGGCAAGAAAAATGAAAATCCCGCCGGGATGGGGGATGGAGGATGGATATTGAGTGGTGTCATCCCTGCAGTAACACAGCAAGCGGGGTTTATTATTAGAGAGCCACTCAGCCCCTGGGGACGCAGAAGGGACGCGTGGGGACACGGGGCTGTCCCCGCGATCCCAGTTACCCAGGGGACAACGCCGGGGGTGGGTGGCAGGAGGGCGGAGTGTCCGGTGACACAGGCCAGGCGGGAGGTGTCACCCTTTATCGGGCGGGTCGTGTCCTTGTCCCCTGCGTTCCTGCTGTGCCGCGGCTCCAGCTGCTTGTGCTCCCTCGCCCCGCGGTCCCCGGCGTGTCCGCAGAAAATGGGGTTATTTTTAGCTCGGTCTATCTCGGCTGCACGAGCTGGCCTGGCAAAAACACATTTCCTCTGCGAAGGGATCCTTCCTCCTTCCCTGTAGGATCGCTTCAGTCCTCTGTGGTGCTGCTCAGCACCTCAGCGTTATAGGGGTTCTATAGGAACAGGCAGGAATTCTATAGGAACAGGTGCAACGCTGTGTCCCTCCAAGTCCAGCCCCTTTTTGCAGGACCCAAAATGTCCGAGCTGCTGGGTGTGGGATCAGTGCAGGTCCTGCCTGGGTATTCCTGCATTCCCTTCATTCCCAAACTGCTTAAGTGAGACTTCAAATGTCCCCTCAGAAACCCCAATGAAATTGCAAATGCAGCTGGAGCAGGAGCTGGGAGCAGCCCAGCCAGGACACGGGGGTGAAGGTGATGAACTTTGATTCATCATGAATTTGGTGGCCAATGAATTTGGTGGCATTGGGTGGCCACAAGGTGCCCTTGGAGCTGCAGGAGAGCTCAGGGACCAGTTTAGGTCTCTGTCCCAGTCTGCCTGGGTGCACAGGGATGCTTCCCAAGGAATTTGGGAATGAGGAGGAGGAGGGTGAAGCCCTTCCACTGTCTGATCCCTGTCTCCATCAGAGCTGTACAGCTACACCGAGGAGCCTGAGCTGAGCCACAACAGGAGATGCTTCGAGGAGGATTTTCACACTCAAGGTAGCAGCTCTGGCCTCAGCACCCCGGGGCTTGGGGCAAGAGCAGGACCCCCAGGGAAGCAGCAGGCTGGAGGTCGTGTCCCTTTTCCAGTGCGGGACAGGAGGTGGCTGGAGCTGGACAGGGCTCAGCAGAAGGCCTATGTCATGCACCTGCTGGATGGGCTGGAGGTGGTCAACAGGGACAAGAGGCTCAGAGTGGCACGGGCCATCCTGTACCTGGCACAGGGTAAGGACATGTCCCTCATGGCTGGATGTGGCCGTGGATCTGCCGCCGTGGGGGTTTGGGAGAAGCCTTTCCTGGGTTGTGCCAGGTTGGTGCAGTGAAGCTCCTGCCTGGCGTGGTCCTGTGGGCTCCAGGGCTTCAAAGGCAGATCCTCCCTCACCAGTGTTGCTCTCTGGGGCCTCTCCAGGTGTGTTTGGGGACTGTGATAATGAAGGTGATGTCCTGCACTGGTCTCGGCACAACTGCTTCCTCCTGTACCAGCTGGGAACGTTCTCTGCCTTCCTGGAGCTTCTCAACATGGAGATTGAGTGAGGGGATGTGCTGCCCTCGCCCACCTCTCCCTCCTTGTCCTCTTCTTCACGTCATTCTTTCTTTGCACCCCTCTGCTTCTTGGACTCGATGACCTTGGAGGTCTTTCCCAACCAAAATGATTCCGTGATTCTGTGATCTGCTTTCTCTCCTTCTCTTCTCACATTCAATTTGCTCTCCTCCTCTTAATCTTCTTCCCCACTTTCCTCACCTTCTCCTTCCATCCTCCTCTTTCTCTTCTACCTCCTCTTTCTCCTCATCCTCTCACCTTCCTCCTTTTCATCTTCCTTCTCCCTGTCTTCCTCACCATTTTCCTCTTCATCTTCTTTCTTCTCATCCTCCTCCTCTTCCTTTCTCCTCATCCTTCTCCCCTTCCTCCTTTTCATCTTCCTTCCCCTTATCTCTTCATGTTCTTTCACCTTCTCTTCCTTACACTCTTCTTCAATCCTCCTCACCCTTCTCTTCATCTTCTTTCTCCTCTTCTTCATCCTTTTCCTCTTCATCTTCTTTCTTCTCATCCTCCTCCTCTTCCTTTCTCCTCATCCTTCTCCCCTTCCTCCTTTTCATCTTCCTTCCCCTTATCTCTTCATGTTCTTTCACCCCATCCTCCTCACATGCTTCTTCAATCCTTCTCACCCTCCTCTTCATCTTCTTTCACCCCATCCTCCTCACCCTTTTCCTCTTCATCTTCTTTCTTCTCATCCTCCTCCTCCTCTTCATCTTTCTCCTCATCCTTCCTCCTTTTCATCTTCCTTCCCCTTATCTTCCTCACCTTTATCTCCTCATCCTCCTCCTCTTCATGTTCTTTCCCCCCACCGTCCTCCTCGGGAGGTGCCACAGCTGTGTCACATCCCGTGCTGTGGCATTCCCAGATGAGGGTGCTGGCTCTGACCTCGTCCCTGTGCTGCAGGAACAGCCAGGCCTGCAGCAGTGCCCTGCGGAAGCCAGCCATCTCCCTGGCTGACAGCACGGAGCTCAGGTACCCCNCCCCTTATCTCTTCATGTTCTTTCACCCCATCCTCCTCACATGCTTCTTCAATCCTTCTCACCCTCCTCTTCATCTTCTTTCACCCCATCCTCCTCACCCTTTTCCTCTTCATCTTCTTTCTTCTCATCCTCCTCCTCCTCTTCATCTTTCTCCTCATCCTTCCTCCTTTTCATCTTCCTTCCCCTTATCTTCCTCACCTTTATCTCCTCATCCTCCTCCTCTTCATGTTCTTTCCCCCCACCGTCCTCCTCGGGAGGTGCCACAGCTGTGTCACATCCCGTGCTGTGGCATTCCCAGATGAGGGTGCTGGCTCTGACCTCGTCCCTGTGCTGCAGGAACAGCCAGGCCTGCAGCAGTGCCCTGCGGAAGCCAGCCATCTCCCTGGCTGACAGCACGGAGCTCAGGTACCCCTGGGAGCTGGGAGGGCTGTGGGACAACCTCTGGGGACAGAGTGGCCTCACAGCTGCCTGCTGTGCTGTCCCTGCAGGGTCCTGCTCAGTGTCATGTACCTGATGGTGGAGAACATCCGTGTGGAGCAGGAGACGGATCCCCCCGAGTGGAAAACCTGCCGGGAGACCTTCAGGATGGAGCTGAGTGAGCCCCAAATTCGCTGTGCCCTGTCGAGGTCCCTTTGTCGGGCTGGGATGGGGGATTGGCTCTGACCCCTGTCCTGGTCCCTTCTCCCCCAGGTTTCCCCGTGCACACTGAGGAGCCCTTTGCTCTGCTGCTCTTCACCATGGTGACCAAGTTCTGCAGCGGCCACGCTCCACACTTCCCCATGAAGAAGGTTCTGCTCCTGCTCTGGAAGGTGCTCCTGGTGAGTGCAAACCCCGCCTTGCTCCAGAAACTTTGATTGTGGAACAGTGCTGCTGCAGCCTGGCTGTTCCCCACCATCCAACCCAACCACAACGGGGTTATTTAACACAAGGCAAGCAGTTCCTTCTGGCGTGAGGGTGGGCAGAGGAGTGGGGTGGGGGATCTGGAGATTCACCACCAGTGCCGTGGTGCCTTCACCCTCGGCTCTCCCCGTGGCTGGGAGTGCCCAGGAGGGCTCTGTGCTCTCCGCTCTGTCTCTGTCTGTGCCCAGTTCACGCTGGGCGGGTTCGAGGCGCTGCAGGCCATGAAGGTGCGGCGGCGGGAGGAGCTGGGGCTGCCGCCCCTGCCCGAGGACAGCATCCAGGTGGTGCGGGGGATGCGCGCCGCGTCCCCGCCCACCTACGCCATCGAGCTGGTGGAGCAGCAGCAGCAGCAGCAGAAGCAGCGGGGCCACCGCAGCCGCAGGGTGAGAGCCAGAGCATCCTCCTGGGCCGGGATGGGTTTCCAGCAGAGCCCAGGAGTGCTCGGGGGTTATGGTTCCCTTTCCCCTCACCAAGTGCTCCGGTGTTTTCCAGCTCTAGCCTCATGGAATGGTTTGGGTTGGAAGGGACCTTAAAGACCAGCCAGTTCCAAATGACACTTTCCATTAGATCAGGTTTCTCACAGCTCTGTCCAAGCTGGCCTTGGGCACTGCCAGGGATCCAGGGGCAGCCACCGCTGCTCTGGCAATTCCAGCCCAGCCAGCAATTCCTAATTCCCAAGATCCCATCCAGCCCTGCCCTCTGGCAGTGGCAGCCATTCCCTGTGTCCTGTCCCTCTGTCCCTTGTCCCCAGTCCCTCTCCAGCTCTTCTGGAGCCCCTTCAGGCCCTGCCAGGGGCTCTGAGCTCTCCCTGGATCCTTCTCCTGTCCAGGTGAGCACCCCCAGCTCTCCCAGCCTGGATCCCTGGGAACTGGAGCAGCTCTGGGGCTTCCCCTGGACTCTTCAGCAGCTCCAGGTGCTGCTGCTGTGTCCCCAGGGCAGCTCTGCAGGTGGGGTCTCACCTGAACACAGGGGCAGAATCCCCCCTCCCCTGCTGCCCACACTGGGGGATCAGCCCAGGGCTGGGGGGTTTTTGGGCTCTCATTACACATGGTCAGAGCATGTCCAGTCATTCGTCCACCAATTTCAATTGCAACAGATCAGCCCCGTGGGGTGTTTGATCCAGAGAAAGCCAGAGGACATCCTGACCTTATGGCAAAGGGCTGATAAGCACCAGGGAGCAAACTGCTCACAGCAAGTTCTTTTTTTAGCTCTGCTCTTGGAGTTGCTGTGTTATGGTCTGAGGATGAAAATGCCTTTTGCTAAGGAAGAGATGTCGGATGGAAGCCCCAAAAGTTAAGGTGGAAAATGAGGTCACATCTCCTAGAGCAGCAGGGTTAGAGGTACAGGAGGAATTATTCTTGTGCAGGCTTTGGTGGCAACAGCTAGGAGGGAAATCCTTACCTGAGGAACATCTGAGAGCTTGATCCTTTCAGGATGGAGAGATCTGGTGCCAGCACCTGAGAAGGAAATAAAATCCTTGAAGTAACTTGAATTTTCCTTCCCCTTCTGCTGCAGCCCCTGATGAAGCAAGACAGTTTGGATATCTACAATGAGAGAGATCCCTTCAAGAACGATGAAGGAGGGGTTGATGAAGAGGAGAATGACGATGTGGACAATGGGATTGAGGGGGAGCTGGACCTGATGGAGCGGGACACGATCATCCCTGCCATGCCAGCCCAGCGCCTGCCCATCGAGAGGGTGTCCTTCCCCAAGGGGCTCCCCTGGGCCCCCAAAGTCAGGTAAAGACACCTGGTGTCACCAGCCCTACCTGTCCTGGAGCTCACTGGAGTTTTTTGGGAAGTTTTTTGGCCTCTGGTAGGTTGAGCTGAAGTGAGTCCACTTGCCTTTTTGTCAGGGTTGGTCCTTTCTGGATTGGCCACTTGCCACGTTTGGTGTGTAAATCCTGGGGAAGAGCTCAGCTAAACCCAGCCTAAGCCAATAAATGGGCAATTTTGGATAGCCCAGGTTGGGAAGGAGGCTGTGCTGGGGCACTGTGGGAGCAAGGTCAGCTTCCCCAACCAAATCCCAGTGGATCTTGGTAGCACGAAGTCCCTGACTAATCAAGGACTTTGATTGTCCTTGTCTGAGCTGGTTCATGACATCTTCTTGGGTGAGTAGGAGCCCTGTGTTGCTGGGTGAAGCCTTTTATAGTGGCAGAGAAAAACATCTAAGGACAAAGGAATTGGTGCCTTTCCTTCCTAAGACAGTTACCCACAAATGAAATGAGGGAGTGTTAGGAAAAGAGGGTGAAAATCTCTGCCCCTTTCCCTCTGATCCATGTAAGATTTTTTTTTTTTTGGCTGTTTATCCCAAGCCTGGATTTAATCCAGTATCTTTAAAACACAGGAGCAAATAGATATTTTTGAGATAGGAGCAGTGACAGGGTTAAGTCTGTCTGTCCAGAGCATTCCTGGCAGAACCACAGCAGGAATTTCCCACATGGATCTCCATGGTGGTGCTGAGCTTTGAAATCAAATGGCTGCTGCTTTCCTTGGCTGCTGGCTGGAAATCCAGCTGGATTCCTTTCTGTCCAGGAGAACTTTGGCTCCCAGCTCATGTCCTGCTTGTAGCACAGAGATGCTGAGCAGTTCCCATGAAGGATGCCCAAGGTGGACAAGATGTCAGCTCACTGTTGGAGCAGTGTGTGCTCTGACAGGCTGTGGAGATGACATTTGTTCTCTCAGAGTGAGCAGATGCTCCTTGGAGATACGTGTGAGGAGCACAGGAGGTGGATACAAAAGGTGCTGGGTGTAGAAAACTCCTCTCTGTCTACTCACACGTTCCCAAGGAGTTGCACAGCAAATACAAATGGTTTAGGTTCACATTGCCCCAGCCAATGAGGGCAAAGGTGGCTTTTGCCCTCTGTTGTTGAGATCTCTAGGAATCAGTCTGAGGTTGTGATCTTGTACATGGCTGTTTTCCAACCTTCTCCTTGTTTTTGTCCCTCTGCTGCTCCATCAGACAGAAGGACATTGAGCATTTCCTGGAAGCAAGCAGGAACAAATTCATCGGATTCACACTGGGACAGTGAGTGTTTTATCCACAAAATCTGCCCTGGAGCTTCCATCAGCAGGGGTTCAGTAGTGGGAGGTGTCCACAAAGCTCAGGTTTTCCCAGCTCAAGACATGCTCAGGATGAGGCAGTGCTGGGTTTGCCAGAGCTGCAGCAATGGAAGCAGTGTTAGGAAAACGTGTTCCTGGAGACACTGGTCCCCAGGGACCTCTTGCTATTAAAAATCAGACCTAGCCCAGAATAAGTGACCGCTGGCCCAAGCCAGGAACTGGTTTGATGTGAAAAGCAGCTGAGACAGTTTGGTATCCACAGCAAATTTTGTGGATAAATCAAGCTGTGGGTGCAGAGTCATCCTGGATCAGGCCCATCAGGGTACATTCATTTTTAGGTGCAGTGCTGGGCTCAGACTGGCTCTATCCTATTTCTGATTTCATCTGATTTCACCCCAATTCTTCACCCTGATGTCTTTCCTCTCTTGTGCAGGCATGATGGGGAAGAGGTGGGAGGGCAGCAGCTCACACCAACACCTCTCCCAATTCCTGACCCACCTGGGATGCATTCAGCAGACTCCAGGCTCCCTCTTTTACCTGTTACAACATGGAAATGTTTGAACATGAACATCCTTCCCAGTACTGACCTTCTTTCCTCTTCCCCAGGGACACCGAAACCCTGATAGGGCTCCCACGGCCGATCCATGAAAGTGTGAAGACCCTGAAGCAGGTGAGATGATGGCTCCATGCATGGCATGGGATATTCTCCATGGGATCCTCCTGGCATGGGGTATTCTCCATGGGATCCTCCTGGCCAACCTCACTGAAACACAGTTACTGCAGGGAGAAAAAAGTTGGTTGTCACTTGAAAAGCTGCTGGAGCTTCTCACAGGAATTGAGGCAAAAAAAATTAAAAACTGAGCCCTCAAGTAGCCTCTCCAGCATTTTTACTTTCTCTTTATCCAAGGTGTAGCATTTCTGCTTCCTGGTGAGTGTCTGCCACGTGTTTTGGAGGTGACAGACTTTCAGAGCTGGGTTTGGACATACATTGCCAAGCCAGTGCTGTTCCCAGGGGGAAGCATAGCCAACCTCAGCTCCTGCAGGGAATGAGACCCCTCCAGAGGCCAACTGACCCTATCTAAAGTCTGGGTTGTGTTTTGGAGGTGATTGTCCCTCTAATTCCTTACAGAGAGCTCCTAGAAGGAGCAGGTGGAAGTAAGCAAAGGCAGGAGGTGTGAGGGGCTTCAGGGACAGAGGGATGTTCCCACACAGGGATGGGTTCCTGGCTCTGCTGTGACCTGCACACCTCACTGGGCTATTGCTGTGACCATCACTGGCCGTGTTCCTCCTTCAGCTGTGACACTGCTCTGCCTCTGTCTCTGTGTTTTGCCAGCACAAGTACGTTTCCATCTCAGATGTCCAGATCAAGAATGAGGAGGAGCTGGAGAAGTGCCCCATGTCTCTGGTAAGAAGAAAGTTGCTTCACCCTGTCACCAGAGAGAAGGTGGGAGGTTTCCAAGGTGTCACGTAAATCCATTCTTATTTTTCCTTCCTTTTCCCTTGTTTTTAATGCTTCTCTGCCCTAGGGGGAAGAGGAAGTCCAAGAAACCCCTTGTGAGGTCTTGTATCGAGCAATGTTGTACAATCTCCCCCAGTACATGGTAAGGCCCCGTTCCTCAAAAGGAAGGAAGAGCTTTGGAGCAGGGAATGGTTCCAGTCCGGGAGCTCAGCACAGCGGGGCTGGGGTGTGTTCAGAACCTGGACAGTGAGATTTTGATGGGAATCCTAGAGAGAGAGATGGGAGGAAAGTACAGTCCAAGAGAAGGGATTCAGAGGAGTCTGAGACGCTGATTAGGTCATGTGGGGAGAGACAGAGGTTGAAGTGCATTTAAACTCCAGGTGTCCCCTGTGTTGTTTTACCCACACTACCAGAGCTCAGGCACATGATTATAAGATCAAACAGAGCTGCTGAGCTCCCCACACTTTGCTGTCTGTCAGAGGTTGTGTGGTGTGGTGAAACCCTGTAGAACTGGCTTGGAGTTGCCCAGTTCTGGCAAGTGAAGAGAAGAAAGGAGTTCCCTTTCCTGGAGCATCCCCCACACGTGCCCTCTCCTGCAGATCGCTTTGCTGAAGATCCTCCTGGCTGCTGCACCCACCTCCAAGGCCAAGACTGACTCCATCAACATCCTGGCAGACGTGTTGCCTGAAGAGATGCCGTAAGTCCCTCACCAGGTGGCCACCAGCCATCCCAGCCTTGCCACCAAGTCTTGGGCCAAGCAGGAGAGCTGATAGCTGTGGGGGGCTCCAGATTTGGGCTATCTCTTTGGGTAGGTGTAAATTATTGTTGGCACCAGGGCAGAGCTGTCAAAGCCAAGGAAGTGATGCTGTGATGATGATTTGAGTGCAGCCACTCCAAGCTAAGTGACATAAATTATAAAACCCTGCTAATTGACCCAAATCATAAAGATGTGTCATCACACAGGAGGTGTCCTCTCTATTGCTCCACCAGGATTCCTGGTGGAGGGTGATCCACCCTTTTCTTGGTAATCCACCTTTTTCTTCCTCTTTTTTAACACATTTTGGCATCACCAGGTAGGATGGGTGGAAATGAGAGTCCTAGGGGCAGTGGAGGTTTTTTAGAGCTCATCCAGATGAACAAAACTCCACAGTGCCTTTGGCCTCCCTGCTGCACACCCCCAGTGCTGTTTTTCTCTCCACCCCAGCATCACCGTCCTGCAGAGCATGAAGCTGGGCATTGATGTGAACAGACACAAGGAGATCATCGTGAAGAGCATCTCAGCCCTGCTGCTGCTGCTCCTCAAGCACTTCAAGCTGAACCACATCTACCAGGTGGGCCTAGAGGAGGGGATGGCCATTGCCAAGCTGGGCTTGAAGGCCCTGATAAACCCTCTCCTAGAAGATTTCCAGGGAGAGTTTCCATGAGGAGCTCTGATCATATTTCCATAACTCCAGGATTTGTACATTTGGAGATAACCCAGTGATGTTGTGCTTTGACAACATCACTTCTACTCACGTGGCAGGAGCTTTTAGACTTCAGGGAATGTCCACTCAGGTTAAATTTAGGAGGCAGCACGAGCCTCCCTGGCAGAAGGGGGAAGAGGAAGGGGGTTAGGTAAGGCTCTCTTTTGCTCTGTCATCTCCAGTGCCCAGAAATAGTTCTGGGAAGGACCTCACGAGGTCACCTAATCTTATTTTGGCAGGGTCAGGTTCTTGGGGTTCCAGTTTCAACAGAGGCAGGAGATCTGGGTCATAGTTGCAATGGGATTTTTGTTCCCAATGTGGTTTTTGTTCCATCTGCACAGCACTAATCAAACTGCACCCACTCCAGGGTTTTCCTTGGTTAAAAACACCCAAGGACTAATCTGAGCTGCGGCCCAGTTCCCCACTCATTCTGCAAGTCAAACAATTAGAGTTTTCTAATTTTTTCTGCTAAAGCTTTCAGCATGCTACAAATCCCTCTGCGTTACAAAACCCGCTGATATTTAACTGAGGATAAATTTAAATCCACGTATTGGATTGGGTAAAATGAAACCAACTCCCACATTTTTACAATCCTACATTTGTTCTGCTCCCCCCACCACATCCCTTCATTAATTTTTCTCACTTCAAAGCAGCTCCTCTCCTTTTTTCCCCCCCAAGGCAGGAGGGCCATTGCAGCCTGCTGCTGAGCCTGGAGAAAGCTGCAGGGTTTCATCCCCCTGATTTTGCTTTTTTTTTGTGTCTGATGTGGGTGGTTTTGTACCTTTTGGTGACAAAGGTGGTCTCAGGGAGCACCGTGAGAGCTCCAGTAGGTCTGAAATGAAGGAATCACAGAATGGTTTGGGTTGGAAGGGTCGATTACTCACAGCACATCCCAGTGCTGTGTCATCTGTGGTGTTGTGTCATCTGTGGAGTGCCAATGCTGACAGCTGGCACCAGGCTGAGATAAGAACAAACTGTTCCTTCCCTCTCAAATTGGATCAAATTGGAGATCTGGATGGAGAGGCATGGGCAGGGCAGGATGGGATAGGATTGGGTTTTGCTGCAGGAGGCACTTGTATTATTGGGCTGTAGAATGGTTTGGGTTGCAAGGGACCTTGAAGACCATTTAATGCTTTGGGGGAAGAGAGAAATTACAAGCAAGTAGGAAAATAGGGATATTATTTCAGTCAAAATTTCTAAGGGAGCTGGGATTAGTGTGTGAGAGCAATAGGAATTACTGTAATTTCTCATGTAATAACTACAACTCCTTCCCTCTTCCCCACACACTGTTTGGCCACAGATTTAATTTTGCAAAGCCACGAGGTGCAGCTATTCCTAAAGCACTGCTGTGAAGTTTGTGTGTCCTCTCTATGGGAAATGGAATTTCCCAGCTGCTGTGCAGGACACAAACCTTACACAGCAAACTTCAGGGAGAAAATGGTCTGGTGAGGTGTCTGGGACAAACCATTCCATTTTGGCTGGAAAGAGGTTTCCATTCCAGCTGGTGCTCCCAGCTGTCCCAGCTAACACTGACCTGTTTCCCTTCTCTTCCCCAGTTTGAATATGTGTCCCAACACCTGGTGTTTGCCAACTGCATCCCACTGATCCTGAAATTCTTCAACCAGAACATCATGTCTTACATCACTGCCAAAAACAGGTACAGCCACTGCTGGGGGACAGAGAGGTGATGGGGCAGGAAGGCTTCGTGCCTGGGGAGCCCTGGGGGACCCAGGTGACCTCACACAGCTTTGGGGTGTCCTGTCCACCACAGAAATATGTGGAGGGAGCAAATCCCCTTTGGCATGATGAGGATGACTGGATGCTGGGTTTCCAATCTCTGGTTGGGCTGCTGAAATAGAACTAAAATAAAATAGGCTTCCTCTTTAAAATAAAGTAGTTTTCATCTTCACACGGATTCCTGGGGAGCCATCCAGTGCCACCAGGCATCTCTAGGCCACAGTTTCATCAAGGCCAGATGGGGTAGGATCTTCCAGGTCTTTCTCACTTTTAATATCTCTAATTCAGCTTTCCTGACTCCTTCAGGTTTCCCATACTTGCCACTGCCTTTTACTGCTGATCTGAGAGAGCCACCAGCCCCATTTTGAGCAGGGCACTGGCTGGACCACCATGGATAAAAGAGACAGCACAGATCTTTCACAGCTCCCCAGGGCAGGATTTCTCTGCTTGGAGAGGAGCTCCACAGGGATATTGGAATAATAAAAAAATTCTTTTTCTTCCTTTTTGATGCTCTTTTTGTTGCTCTTCAGCTGCATGTGTAGGCTGGTCTGTCTCCTGCACGGTATGGTTGTGTCTGTGTGAGGAGGCACACATGGAAAAATAAGAAGTAATATGTTGATCCTCCTGCTATAAATATTTCCACTTTTGGTCCTGTGCTTTAAGTGAGAAGGAAACGTATCCCAGGAGCACTCAGCTCCCTCCTCTGCTCTGGGATGGAGGTTTCACAGGCAGGATATGCACCTGTGAGTGAGGTGGGATGTGCAGCTGGATGCTCTGAGCCAGGGAGGTGCAAATTCCAGTTCTGGGTGTATTTAATTGACTACTTTTACAAATCCCATAGGCCTGGAGGAAAAACCTGATACTCTAAATATTCACTTACCATGAATTTTCTCGCTGCCAACCTTTGAAACCTCAGATCTATTTTGTTTACTTTTTTTCCCCTTTTGAAATATGCACATAAATAACTCATCTGTCCTGTCTTAATGGATCCAAATCCTTTGAGTCCTTATTAATGCACTCAGGATGGAGCTTTGGAGCCAGGAGCCATCCGTGTGCTCCATTAAGGCAGTGCT
Organism: Rhabdornis inornatus; assembly: GCA_013397075.1. Lineage (NCBI taxonomy): Eukaryota > Metazoa > Chordata > Aves > Passeriformes > Rhabdornithidae > Rhabdornis > Rhabdornis inornatus. The sequence goes on from VWZS01001440.1 coordinate 50,891, forward strand.
GAGGCTGGGATCCCATTTGGATGCTGTCTGTGCTTCACGTGCTGGAGATGGGATTGCTCCCCACCCAAATTACTTGTTGCAGGAAAAATGTTACAGATTCCTGGGCATGATCATATAGATCATCTTACAAATTTCTCTCATGATAGTTGGTTCCTAATTTCTTTTTTCCTGTTTCCTGCAGCATCTCTGTCCTGGATTATCCACACTGCACGGTCTGTGACTTGCCTGAGCTCACAGCAGAAAGTCTGGTAAGCAGCACAGAAAGGGTTTTTGTGGCCAGGATTCCACAGATCCTTCCAGCATGAGGAAGGATTTGGGTTTTCTATTCTCTGCTTTTTTTTTTTTTCTGTAACCCCCAACATTTCCAAAATTAGACTTTTTTTTTTTTCCCCTTCAGACTTGAAAATTCTTCCCATCACTAATCTGAGTCACTGTCAGCTGTGGGGAAGTGGGGAAGAGTCACTGCTGGTGCTGGGCACCCCATAAAAACAGTTGGGCTTAGGGTTTTCCCTTTGACAGAATAGAATCACAGAATTCAAGATCATTGTGGCTGAAAAAAACCTCCAAGATCATAAAGTCCAGTCTTTGATCAAACACCACCTTGTCCCCAGCCCAGAGCCCTGAGTGCCACCTCCAGGAATTCCTTGGACACCTCCAGGGATGGGAACTCCAAACCTCCCTGGGCAGTTCCAATCCCTGACCACCCTTTCCATAAGGAATTCTTCCTCATGTCCAACCTGAGCCTCTCCTGGCACAGTTAGAGGCTGTTTCCTCTTGTTCTGTCATGACAAGGCTCTTCTGCTTTGAAAGATAATTTACCCAGAGGCTGTTGCCTCCCAGCTTTCAATTGCTCTGAGCACTCCTGTTTTATGAGATACCAGTTTAAGGAATGAACCAAATTCCCTATGGAGAGGAGCCTCAAGTATTCCAGAGCATGGATGGGCTGGGCAAACACACAGACTGCAGATGGGATAATAATGCTGGCAGCTTCATAACTACAATAATCCAAGTGCAGGAGAGTTTGGACTCAGACAGCACCTATAGGGTTAACAGGAAATAATGGATGGGGAATGGAGACCCTAAATCATTAAATAGTGGACAGGGAATGGAGACCCTAAATCATTAAAAAGGATCCTGAGCATACCCAGTCTGGGCAGGGATGATCTCATGGTGCTGCTGCAATCTGAGGACTGTGTTGTTTTCCTTAGGTGTGTAAAAGTCGAAATTATCAGAAAGATTTTCCCCAGGTTCAGGGGCTGCTGAAGGCTGGGTGTCCCCGTGCAGCCCTGCAGACTCCATCCTATCCTGGACCAATGGGGACATCTAGTGACACATCACTGAGGGCTCCGTGGCTCGTGCTAATCCTCACAACCAGCCTTAAGGCTGTAGGAGAAAACGGAACGTTTTTAGGGAAAATATTCCCGGTAGGGTCTTGGCAATTTGAGAGCTGTCACATTCGAGGACAGCACTTTTCACTTTCCTCCAGCACACAGGGATGTTATCCTCAAGGGAGAGCAATTTAATTAGAAAATGTGCAGAAAGCAACTTGAATTTTTACCATGAGGGTTCATCTTTGGGAGGATACCCATGGAAGTAAGGATTTAATAGGAATTAGACACACCCTGGTACTCAAGGTGTACATTTGTGCACGTTCTTATATTTCTTCAGCCAGCTCTTCATGCATTGTTTTAGCTTTTTTTTACCACTCTGAGTGATTTTAATATCCCAGCCTAACACATTTCTTAGAGGATGTAACAGATGATTGTGCTCTCAGTGGGTTGAGCACAGGGATGTGTGTCTGGGTTATCCCAAGGAGAAGCAGCTCTGCTGTCCCCCAAGGTGTAACTGCTGTCCCCACCTGGTGGAAATCGGGAGTGGCTGAGGTGGTGGGGGATTCACCCACCCTGTTGTGGGAAAGGCTCTGCAAACCCTGGCCAGTCCCCAGCTCCCCTCTCCTGTCACTCCAGAGGGGTCTGCAAAGGGCTTGATCCACCCTTTAAAAGGGGTATTAAAGTCTGTTTAGCCTATTCCCTCCTTCCATAAATCTGATGGAAAGATCCTCCCCTACTTAAAAATCAGACTGGTGGCAAATAAATCCATCAGCCTAAGAAATGGATATTGGCTTATTCCACTGGGAACTTAGGGAAAATTTCTTGGTGTAGAGGGATCAGGTTAGGCCTGGGCACGATGTGACACTGCAGGGGCACTGCAGTTTGGGACTCCCAAAGAACCAGACAGCATCCACGAGCACCTCAGTGACATCCTGGTGACGTTCTGGTGACATCCCACCTCTGGATGCCTCTCAGGCATTGGAAGGGGCTGCCCAGAGAGGTTTGGAGTCCCCATCCCTGGAGGTGTCCAGGAAGGCCTGGACATGACACTCAGGGCTCTGAGCTGGGGACAAGGTGGGAATCAGGCACAGCTTGGACTTGGTGACCTTGGAGGGCTTTTCCAACCTCAGTGATTCCTTGATTCTGTTTGGCACTTGCCTTTAAAAGCAAAGGGGTTGTGCTGGTGGGATTTTCTTGTGTAAATCTGCTTTCAAAGCTGCATTGGACACTCTGACAGAAAGGGCTCCCCCAAACTCCTCCTGAGGGTGCCCAGATCCTGGAATGGGTCGAGATTTTGCCCTGAGTTAAGAAGGCTGTAGCTGGCTGTGAGTGGTTTATAAATTCAGCAGCCCTTGTTTTGCACTAATCCCCAAACGGGATTTCTGTGGGACATTTCTCCTGTGCTTGGAGTTGTTCAAACATGGAGCAATTTACTGCTCAAAGTGCCACGGGCAATATTTCCACAAGCTGGAGCTGGGGGTGTTTACAGTTACCTAATATTTAAAACAATGTCTCAGCAGCACTTCGGCTGGAGGGGATTTTTGTTACAGGAAGGTCTGGTCCCCTTGATACAAACGTTGCTATTTGTCATCCTGTGTGGATTTGTGATTTCCTTTTACTGATCTGTCATGTATCCCCTAAGCATGAATTAATTTTTATAGTTACCAAAAGCAGTGGTGATCACCAGGCTGCAGTTTGCTGTCTGGCTGTAAACAAGGAATACAAATCTACCACAAAATATATTTCCCATGATGGAATAATGTGATTTATGCCATTATTAGCTCTTACTCAGAAAGCAGATTAAAATTGGAGTGTTTCAGAATGGTTTTCCCCAGAATCTGCTGCTGATAACCCAAGTGAGGAGGCAGCTCTGCTGCTTGTCCTCCCTCAGAAATAAACAATATTTATTAGACAGACAATAAAAACAAAGATTTTTGCCCAAGGCCGTCTCTGTGGCGTGCTGATGAACTCTGTGGTCAGGGTTGCACTTCTCCTTCTCCCCTTGCAGGAAGCTGGAGACAACAACCAGTTCTGCTGGAGGAATTTGTTCTCCTGCATTAACTTGCTGAGGATCCTCAACAAGCTGACCAAGTGGAAACACTCGAGGACAATGGTAAGGGGGTGTCCCCTCCCCCTGAGACCCTCCAGCATTTCACCTGGAGCATGTCCCTGGCTCTACACAGCAGGTTCAGCCCAGCCTTGTGCTCAGGAGTTTCTTGTGCAAGTGCTGGAGCTTCTGCTCTTCGTCACCTTCCCTTTTTTCTTTCACACACTGAGCCTTAAATGCAGAAATACTTTTTCTCCTGCAAATAACATTATTTCTGTGAGCCCCAAGCCCCGTGCAGAGAGTGTTGGTTGTGTTGAATGCCCCATTCTCCCTCCTGGGAGAAGTGGCCCAGGTGTTGGTGCCCAAAGCAGCGCAGCCAGTGTTTGTGTGGCTCTGCATTACTCACTGCTCATTTCCTGCCAGATGCTGGTGGTGTTTAAATCAGCCCCGATCCTGAAGCGTGCCCTGAAGGTGAAGCAGGCCATGATGCAGCTGTATGTGCTCAAGCTGCTGAAAATCCAGACCAAGTACCTGGGGAGGCAGTGGAGGAAGAGCAACATGAAGACCATGTCTGCCATCTACCAGAAGGTGCGGCACCGCATGAACGACGACTGGGCCTATGGCAACGGTGAGTCCTGGCCAGCCTCATCCCCCTGCCCTGCCTTTGCAACCTCTGCAAGTTCTAAACAGAGAGAAAATAAAGAAACACCCCAAAAGGTCACTAAAAATCCTTCTGTAAGCTATACACTAAAAATTGCTATAAACTGTAAAAAAACATAGAGGGTCGAAGTGTTCAAAAGATCCTTTACCTCAAAAAAAAAAAGAGAGGAATGTCTGTCCTGAGAATGAAGTATAAACAAAAAAAAAAAAAGAGAAATGAAAAGAACTTTTGCTGTTTAACAGTTCATCCTTAAAAGTAAATATCCCATAAGTTTAACATAGCCCATGAACACAGTTCGAAAGAGCTGTGGAATGGGAGGAATTAGTGAAAAGTAAAGCCACAAAAGAAATGGTTTTTTTTCTTCTTGTAGAAAAAAACCCTATAACCAACCAAAAAAAAAGATACTTCTCTCTCTAAAGTAAACTATAAAAGATTATTTAAGTTAAGTAACTACCTGAAGTGTTTCTGTATGTTGTTAAGAAAGTGTGGAAGGGGGGAGGAGGGGATAGTCTAAAGGTTTTATTCTGAATTTATTATTTTCTTTGCATTGTTAATAAAGTTTTTTTTTCCTTTACACCCCTTTAAGTTTTAAGCCTGCCTTGCTTTTAACTCTTAATTCTATCTCACAACAACAACAACAAAAGTATATTAAAATTAACAAATCTAAAGTATAACATTTATTAATACATTAACCAAATAAAATCAAGCTAAACCAAGACACAATCAACTTCACTTGGTTTGCCCTAAAACCTCTAAAATTGGGGATTTTTTCAGAAGTTTTATGGCACCATTCTGCTCCATCAGATTAAAAGCTCATGAAAGCCAGCTTTGAAAATACTGGGATTTTTTCATGTTATGTGTTTAGATGATACGACATGTCATGGTTATTACAGCTTTTCGATATCATTCATAGTTGCATTTGCCCAAATTTTAAAAAATTTCGGGTTAGGAGCTGATAATAAGCTCTCCAGGTTTTAAATGTTATAAGTCTTGATCTCTGCTTCAGTAGTCAGTGGAGATTTTCAGAAAAAATGGTGGGGTCTTTGTGAAAAAAGCTTGTGTAATTACAGAGAGTCCTTAAAGCAGGAATAATCACATTTCTATGGGCTATCTTAGACGAAAATGCACACATAATGGGATTTGGGTAGGAATAATAACGATTAGGAGTGAATTTGATGAATTCATGTGAAACTTTCAGCCTTTCTGAAGAGTGGTGTCAGAGTGGCGTTCCCTAGGCTATGTGGGTGGTGTTCCTCCTTCCCTGCAGATATCGACGCCAGGCCCTGGGATTTCCAGGCTGAGGAATGCACGCTGAGAGCCAACATCGAAGCCTTCAACAGCCGCAGGTACGACAAGCCGCAGGACTCGGAGTTCGCCCCGGTGGACAACTGCCTGCAGAGCGTGCTGGGCCAGCGCCTGGAGCTGCCCGAGGACTTCCACTACTCCTACGAGCTCTGGCTGGAGCGGGAGGTGTTTTCACAGCCCATCCGTTGGGAGGAGCTGCTGCACTGCCAGTGACAGCCCCGCTCCCGCCGCCCCGAGGGCTCAGGACGGGAGGATTGGGTTGGGTCTGGGGGGTTTTAGCACAGCTAAAAAAATGATTTAAACTTTCCAAAGAGACCGAGTCTCTCTGTGCCTAGCAGACACCTCTTTTTGGAGGTCGTCCTGTGGCTGGTTGGGGACTGTAAAGTATCAGCAGGGCCCACGGAGCAGGTTCCAGAGTGAGCTCAGCTGTGTCTGGAGCTTGGTGTGAGGATTCCCAGCTGGGAATTCCATCCCTCCCTTGGTTTGGATCCACTGGGTTCTGGCTGGCTCGTTGATGTGCTTCCAACACCGCCCTGGGATAGCAGGAACACTGGTTGGCTTGGGATGGAGACAACATTCCGTGCTGGCCCTGGGCTGGCCCTGTCACTGCTGCTGCTGGGGTCCCACAGCCCAGCCCAGAGTCCTGCTGCCACCGGGGACAGTCCTGCACTGTCACCCACCTGTCACCTCTGCTTCCCTCCACCTCCACTCACCTTTGTCCAACGTCGTGCTGTGCAGTGTTTGGAGGTGCCATTTCTCTCCCCACTGAGTGTCATTGTGCTTCCACGTCCTCTTTAGCCCTTCCAGCCCTGAGGAGACAACAAACACCACGGTAAATAACCCCATTTTTTACACAGGCTGTTCGGGGGAATGTCTGTGCCCTGAGAGGAAGTGCTTTGGTGAACAATTTATGAGGAAAAGAGTGAATTCTGTGGTCCCTAAGTTTCAGAATGAATAGGATATTGAGCTGTGAACTCTCTATCATTTTAATAACTTAATACTTAAATTAAATAATGAACACTACTCTTGGGTAAATGCTGTGTTGCATGAGGGTGGCATTTGTCAAAGCATCGTGTGTTCATATAGGGCAGGGAAGCCCTAAATAAACAAGTGTTTGTTATGGCAGGGTTTGTGCTAATTGCTTAAATAATTAATTAACCTGGGAATGTTTCTTTCATGGGGTTTGTCCAAGGCCTTGTCCGTGGAAATGGCATTTTAAAACCTTTTAAAATATGCTTTTGTTCAAAATAAACCAACTTTTAAAGGACATCTCTTTACTTAAGCTTTTTCTTCCTTCTTAATTTAAATGCTTCTTTTGTATTATTTAAGGACTAAAACATCCCCCAAACTCAGACCTCACCCCTGCCCATCTCCACTCAAGGAGAAATTGAATTAATTACTAAAGAAACTAAGAAAAGCCCTTGATATTTGGCTCAAATCTTCTTTTTCCCCACAATATGTTGGAAAAAAAAAACCAACAACAGTACATACCCAATGTGCATTTTTCTATATTTTGTATTTAAATTGTGCTTTTCAGTGCCTGTTATTTTTACTGAGAGATATTAGAAACACAAATCCTCACCTGAATGTCTGGGTGGTGGAGGATGGTACAAATTTATCCTGGATTACAATTTATTCAAACTATCACCACCAATTTTTCTGCTTCCCAGAGAGAGATCTCCACAGAAAACCTGAACCTCTGCATAGAAAAGTGACTTAGGGAGAGGCTACACCTTTATTTGAAATATTTATGTCCCATCCTGGCAAGCAAGCAGCAGTTTCAAACTTTTTTTTTTGCTTCACAATGAGGATTTTCTCCTGCTTAAAAATTCTGAAAAGAGCTGGGGGACAGCAATTAAGGAATAATCATTTTATATGTTCAGCAAGGCAGTTTCAGAAGGAAGTTTTGGGTGGTTTCTGCACAGCTGGAGGAACATCTGTTATCTCACCTCAACAGGACTGTTGGTTCCAGGAACCTTCCAGTGTTCCCCAGTTCCTGTTAGAATTGCAATAAAGAACTTTTTTTTTGTTTTCACCCTACAGGTGGTTGCTGCAAGTTTTGCTGTGGGTAAGTCCTTTTCTTCAGCACCTCAGCACAGATTCTTCATTGTCAATTCTTCCTGTTTCCTAGGGATGTAAAGCATAGAGAATTGAGTTATTAATTTCTCAGTCTTCTCTAAGGTGCTCGGTGAATTTAATGCAAATTTCAGTGAGGGATAAAAGGCTGCAAAGGTACAAAGTTCCTTTCAGAGTTGTGAAAGGAGAGAGAGATCCCAAAAAAAAAGGCGGGGGGTGGGAATTTGGCCTTTATCCATTCTGTTTGGCAGTGTTAAAAAAAAAATATCCCTCTATTTTCCCCTGTGAATATTTCCATAAAAATAACAACACTGAGATGTCCTGGCTGACTCTGTATTTATCCTCTTGTAACCACAGAAGTGACTGTATGAGGTCAGGCTTATTATACTCTGGAATTTGAGAAGCTTCCCTAAATTATTTATCAAAGCCTTGCATGTGTAAACAGCAGCTTGTGCTGCAGCCAGGTCCAAGCACTGTCACAAAACACAACATTTGATGATTTTTGTCTCCTTGATTGAACATTTCAGTGCTCTGTGCCTTCCTTTTTGCCTCAACAACTATAACGTGGCCTCCTGACAGTTGGTTTTGCTAAAAGGAGATAATTACTGTAATTATGATGGTTTCTTTTATGCCGTGTGGTTTGTTAATACAAATGACACAAAATTTTCCTGAACAGAGTGGAAATAATTGTTTAAATTACTTTTTCTTTCATTATCCAAGGCTCATTCTAGAGAATTCTACTCCCAAATGTGCAGACTTGTTTCCTGAGCCACGCTCCCAAGTCTTTTTATTAGGGAAGAAGGAAGTTTCCTCATGCAGCAGAGAGCACATTTAGAGAGGTTAATGTTAAAGGTAAAAATAAACCCATGATCTAGGCAGACTCGCTGATGTGTTTGTTGCAGTTTGGCAATACTGCAATTATGAGCTAGTTTTTTTTCTGTGAGGGAATTAAGCTCCTACTGATATTTTTCACTCGTGCCTATTTTTTTAGTGCTTTGCAAGGGAAAATCTGGTGCTGAGGGATGCAGGAGAGACTCCTCTCTCCCCTATTTTTTCCCAAATTTAAAAACCACCCCATATTTAGAAGCATTACTACCCTTGGATAAAATTGTTGTGTCTAAAAAAGGTGCAGAGAACAAAATGAACTCTTCATGTCTCTATCCCTCCCTCAGACCCCTCCACCTCCATCGATTCCCTGTGTCTCAGGCCCCGCTTTATGGGGATTTATTGGAAATATCCAATCTCTATTACACGCCATTTTCAGCACCTGCTGTCCAGTGGCTCTGGAAGAAGGCAAAGCAGAGGTTGTTTTTAAAATATTTTTATGGTGAAGGAGGCTGAGTCAGGTATTTAAACAGAGACTCCCCCGTGTCACGCAGTGATAACGTGAATATTCCACTAATAGTCCACCAGACGCCAATCTTTCCAAGACCTTTGGAAGGCACGACTTGCTCCCGTCCTCCTCTCAGTGCCATGTCGTTGTGGTGGGGGCTTTCTCACCTCTTTGTGACATTTCCCGGGGGATTTTTAGCTGTGGGCGGGACAAGGGCAGTGATGGCGGCGCCCGCCCCCCTCAGGCCCCTCAGAGCTTTTCCCGCCCTTTTCTCCGTGACGACGGCAGAGGCGGGAAGCGAGCGCGGGCACCGCCCTCTTCCGCAGCTGATTGGACTACGAGCAGGCGATTCAGCAGCTGATTGGACAGGGGGCTGTCAATCATAGCCAGGCCCCGCCCCCGGTCGCTATGACAACGCGACGCTGAGGGGAAGGAGGGGAGGCCGTGGCGGCTCTGAGGGGGAAGAGAGGCCGCGGGCATGTGCGGACGGGAAGGTGAGATTCTGTCATTTCTACACGGGGAGGTGGGGCTGGGACACAAAAGGAGGTTCAGGAGGGACCTGCTGCCCTGACAGGAAGGTGCAGCCAAGCGGGGGTCGGGCTCTGCTCTCAGGGAACAGGGAGAGAACAAGAGGAAACAGCCTCAAGTTGTGCTGGAGGTCGAGAGTGGATATCGGAAAAATTCCTTCTTAAAAGAGTTGTCCAGCCCTGGCACAGCTGCAGGGTTGCATGGAGTCCCCATCCCTGGAGGGATTCCAAAGCCGAGTGGATGTGGCACTTGGGGACATTCGGGGCCAGTGGTGGCCTGGGGAACGGCTGGACTTGGTCTTGGAGGTCTTGTCCAGGATTCTGGGACTGCAGACCTCGAGGGCTTTGCTGAACAGCTCCGAGTCCTGGAACCTGACAATTAGCAGCTGATTTCACAGGTGAGTATCAGCTTTTAGGGATGACCCCCTCGACCTGTTTTGGCAAGAGACTAACTATTTTTTTCCCTTTTTCCCTTCAAAGTTTAGTGGGGACCGACACAGACACTGTGCTTTATTTACACTGTGTAATTTTGTGTTGCAGGGTCCATCTCCAGGGCTTGATGTAGAGTCCCAGCTGCTCCAGTAAAGGACTCAGCCATGGTAAAACACCTTTGATCCTTCAGAAGTGTTGATAACACTTTTTTAAGGAAAAGGGTTCATATCCAAAAGGTTCCTTCCCACACCTGCCCAAATTCACTTTGTGTGCAAGTATAAACCTAATTCTGATTTCTAGCTTTTTTTGCTCTTNGGGGGTTGTGGTTTTTTTTTCAGTTTTTCTTTACCTGTTCATATATTTTCACACCACGGTCCCAGCTGATTCTGAGGATTGTCCCCTTTACTCTGTTCTCACACCTCAGAGCACAAATGTTTGTCTCTTTTGCACTGAGTAGTGCTGAGCTGTGAAAGGAGTTTTTAGGAATTATAACATGGAAAATACGTATGTGGGTTTGGATTTGTGTCACCACCAGTGGTGGGAGAGCAGCTCCATCCCAGATCCATGGAAACTGTGGGAGGGAGTCCTGCTTTCCTGGTTTAAGATCCAGAGTCACAAGCAGGCACACAGGAGTGGATGAACACAAGCCAAGTTACTTCATGTGGTAATTAAAAAAAAGNGAGGGGAGGCCGTGGCGGCTCTGAGGGGGAAGAGAGGCCGCGGGCATGTGCGGACGGGAAGGTGAGATTCTGTCATTTCTACACGGGGAGGTGGGGCTGGGACACAAAAGGAGGTTCAGGAGGGACCTGCTGCCCTGACAGGAAGGTGCAGCCAAGCGGGGGTCGGGCTCTGCTCTCAGGGAACAGGGAGAGAACAAGAGGAAACAGCCTCAAGTTGTGCTGGAGGTCGAGAGTGGATATCGGAAAAATTCCTTCTTAAAAGAGTTGTCCAGCCCTGGCACAGCTGCAGGGTTGCATGGAGTCCCCATCCCTGGAGGGATTCCAAAGCCGAGTGGATGTGGCACTTGGGGACATTCGGGGCCAGTGGTGGCCTGGGGAACGGCTGGACTTGGTCTTGGAGGTCTTGTCCAGGATTCTGGGACTGCAGACCTCGAGGGCTTTGCTGAACAGCTCCGAGTCCTGGAACCTGACAATTAGCAGCTGATTTCACAGGTGAGTATCAGCTTTTAGGGATGACCCCCTCGACCTGTTTTGGCAAGAGACTAACTATTTTTTTCCCTTTTTCCCTTCAAAGTTTAGTGGGGACCGACACAGACACTGTGCTTTATTTACACTGTGTAATTTTGTGTTGCAGGGTCCATCTCCAGGGCTTGATGTAGAGTCCCAGCTGCTCCAGTAAAGGACTCAGCCATGGTAAAACACCTTTGATCCTTCAGAAGTGTTGATAACACTTTTTTAAGGAAAAGGGTTCATATCCAAAAGGTTCCTTCCCACACCTGCCCAAATTCACTTTGTGTGCAAGTATAAACCTAATTCTGATTTCTAGCTTTTTTTGCTCTTGCCTGCAAGCTGTAAAATTTTGTACATAACATACAAAGACTGTGAGCATCTTTTATGTTTGGAAAGATCAGCTACAGGCTGAATTCCTACCAGGAACCTACAAAATCCACCAGAGACCCTGGGCAAACAAGGAATGGGACTCAGGTGATTGACTTGGTGCAAAATCTGGCACAAGCATGTCCCTGTGAAGGGGGAACATTCCAGCATGTGAAGTACTCCACAAATTCTGTCCAATTCAGGTCTGTGAAAGAGGCTTGTCTCCATCTCAAACATATGGCTGAGCTCAAGTAGTTTCAGCTGCAGTTTTCACTCTTATTTTCTCTCTTTTTTGCTTCTTTAATAGATGGTCTGTGTGTTTTATAAAGAAAATATGGGGGGGTTTTTGGTTTGTTTTTTTTGTTGGATTTTTGGGGTTTTTTTTGTTTTGTTTTGGTTTGTGGTTTTTTGGTGTTTTTTTGTTGTTGTTTTTTTGGTGTTTTGTGTTGTTGTTGTTGGTTGGTTGGGGGTTTTTTTAGGTATGGAGGACAGCTTATTTAATGTATAGTGAAATGGCATAGTGATACAACTCAGCTGATAAATGAGAATCTGCATGGCTGTGCTTATTTCAGACAATCTGGGCATAATGGTTCTCTCATCAGAACCAGCTTTAAGGAGGCTGATCCTATAGATGTGTCTCAGTTCTGCAAAATCTTGGATTAAAAAAGTTAGAATGCAGTATGGAATTTTGCCCTTAGAGTAACTAAAATATAATTTAAATAAAACAGGTCAACTTTGTGTGTGAAACCATCCAATGACTGAATATGTGGAGCTTGTTAAATCCCAACATTGAACTTCTAAAACAAGGCTGAATTCCCTCGTGCTGGTTGTGAATTGGTGTTTTTGAGGACTGTGGTGTCTAGATCTCCTAGA
>VWZS01001440.1:63104-75059 GCA_013397075.1 Rhabdornis inornatus
TTTTTTTTTTTTGGGTGGGGTTTTTTTTGGTTTTTTTTGGGGGGGGGGGGTTGTGGGGTTTTTTTCAGTTTTTCTTTACCTGTTCATATATTTTCACACCACGGTCCCAGCTGATTCTGAGGATTGTCCCCTTTACTCTGTTCTCACACCTCAGAGCACAAATGTTTGTCTCTTTTGCACTGAGTAGTGCTGAGCTGTGAAAGGAGTTTTTAGGAATTATAACATGGAAAATACGTATGTGGGTTTGGATTTGTGTCACCACCAGTGGTGGGAGAGCAGCTCCATCCCAGATCCATGGAAACTGTGGGAGGGAGTCCTGCTTTCCTGGTTTAAGATCCAGAGTCACAAGCAGGCACACAGGAGTGGATGAACACAAGCCAAGTTACTTCATGTGGTAATTAAAAAAAAGAAACAAAAAATCAGTGGAAAAGAATGTTTGACTTCCATTGTGCACAAACCTTTTTTTAGGCAGATGGAAGCACAGTGATTAGCTCAGTCTGACTCAGAGGTTCTGACAGCCTGCAGAGCAAACAGGGATTGGGTGGAAGTTGTATTAATGCTTGGGAGTTCTTACATAAAATCACAAAGTTCTGGGGTCTGGGTGAGGGGCTCTGAGCCAATGCTTGAGCCAGGACTAAGATGGAACAAAACAACAGCTCTGGGATGTCTTGGGATCATGGAATCATGGAATGGTTTGGGCTGGAAGGGACCTTAAAGCTCATCTCATTCCAACCAAATTCTACTATCCCAGGTTTCTCCCAGCCCCAATGTCCAGCCTGGCCTTGGACATTCCAGAGATCCAGGGGCAGCCACAGCTGCTCTGGCAATTCCAGCCCAGCCAGGAATTCCTAATTCCCAAGACCCCATCCATCCCTGCGCTGTGGCAGTGGGAGCCATTCCCTGTCCCTCTGTCCCTTGTCCCCAGTCCCTCTCCAGCTCTCCTGGAGCCCCTCCAGGCCCTGCCAGGAGCTCTGAGCTCTCCCTGGATCCTTCTCCAGGCTGAACACCCCCAGCTCTCCCAGTGTCTCAGCCTGGAGTCCTCTACCCAGAAGTGAGACAACAAAGCCCCAAAACTGAGTGGGTTTGTGGTTGTTTTCTCTCTGCAGGCAGGCAAAGACAAAAACCCCAAGGGTAAAGGCAAAGGCTCCAAAAAAGGTGTCAAGAAGGATGTGATAGAAGTGGATCTCTTCAGCCCAGCTGCCATGCTCAATGCTTACTACATCTCTCACAACGCTGCTGCCTTCCTGGAATTCCGGGGCCATCCCTGGCCTGGCTCTCTCAAAAAGAAGGGGAAGAAAAAGAAGTGAAAACCAAACTCCCTGGTGAAGACTCTGCTGTGATTAAACCCACCCTGACCTCTGCAGTGGTCAGCTCAAGTATTTTCCTGTGTCTGTACAAAGACACTTTTATTGCAGCTCATGCACAGTGACAAAGGGCAGGGGACACTGTGCCATTGTCACTTTACCCTGTGCCATGCTGGGGCTGGATTTTCCCACCCTGCTGCCATTCCTTATGGATGGGATGAGTCCCTGAGACCTCACTGAGCTCAGGAAGGGTTGACAGAGTCAGTCCTGTGAGGAGGGGCTGGGGGAGCTGGGAGGGGGCTCAGCCTGGAGAAAAGGGGGATCAGGGGGGACCTTGTGGCTCTGCACAACTCCCTGACAGGAGGGGACAGCCAGGGGGATTTGGGATCTGCTCCCAGGGAACAGGGACAGGAGGAGAGGGAACGGCCTCAGGCTGGGCCAGGGGAGGGCAGGGTGGGCACCAGCAGGAATTTCCCCATGGAAAGGGTGGGCAGGGATTGGAACTGCCCAGGGAGGGTTGGAGTGCCCATCCCTGGAGGTGTCCCAGGAATTCCTGGATGTGGCACTCAGGGTGACAAGGTGGGGGTCAGTCACAGCCTGGACTGGGTGATCCTGGAGGTGTTTTCCATCCCAAATGATCATGGGAATGTGACTTAATCCTTGTCAGGGATTGTGTTACAGCCAGCAGAGGTGGTGATGAACCCCCAGCCCCAGGCTGTGACCATTCTCAGCCCCAACATCCTGGCTGGACACCACAAGTTCTGTGTCACACTCAGAGCCCTTTTGCTGCATTTCCTCCACGGGTGTTCAACACAGCCCTGGGGAAATCATGAAGCACCACACTGAGAGGAGCTGTGCATCTCTGCCAGGCCTTTCCACCCCTCTGACTTCCAGGTCCCTTCCTCTTCCAGGTAACAGTTAATTATCATCAATCCAAGCCAATAAAGGCCTGGAAGTCCTGGTGGTTTCTCCAGCCTAAAACATTCCCTCTCTGAGGGGGTTTTGACCAGGGAAAGTCATAATTGGTGGCATTACTTGTCAGCAAGCTGCTGTCATTTGTAGCTTGCTGCAAACTCCACTGGGTTTGTTTCACCTACGTGTGGTACAACTCACCCCAAAAACCAAAATTGATGTCTGGGGAAAAAAAATATATATGTATATGAAGGGTTTATTTTAGAGCAATTTGGTTGCAGAGGAAAACAGCCACGTGGCCATTTCGGTTGTTATCATCTCTAGAAATATGACAATATGAAAGCAGAAAAATAACATTTAAGAAAATGGGATATAAGGAAAAGAAAGAGAAGGAAAGGATAAGAAGAGAAAGATTTCACCATCCACAGGTCTCGAGATGAGGCTTGGTTGTTGCAATCTCAGTGTCTGGTGGTCACAGAGGGGATCCAGAGTTGATGAGGGGAAATCCTGAAGTGGTGGGAGAAGTGCACAGAACACAAAATCTGGGTTTGTATTCACTCAGGCTCAGGTGGGAACGGAGAGTTTCACCCTGGATGATGGAATGTTGTGGATCACACTTTGGCACTCTGACACCTTCGAAGGTGATGCAGCTGCCTTTTATATCAGCACAGTTCAGTCCATTATGGGCAAGGTGAAAACCTTGGGGCTACCTGTGAATGTCCTGGTATTCCAGGGCAGGCCAGTTATCCCAGCTGAGTTCCCTTGAGCAGGAACAAAGAGGCAGTGCCCTACTCAGACCTGATCAAGAGTCCCTTATCAGTTTGTAGTCTGAGCTGGGCTGTGCTCCTTTATAATTATAAATATAAATAGTTTTATAAAAGGTATTATTCACCACATTTGGAATGAGGGTTTTTCAACTTGCCCCCTGAATGTTTGAGCTGGCAGCATCACACTCTCTCTTCCAATACCCTTCTGGATCCATTTTTCTCCCCAATCCCAGGATAATTGGATGAAAGTAGCACTTTTGTCTTATCCCAGATTCAAAAGCCAACATTCCAGTTAGTGGGGGTTTTTGGAGAGGGGTGGCTCTGCTGATCACAGATGGTCACATATATCTATGACCACCAGTTTTCAGTTTTTGCAGTTTTCTATAGTGGGAAAAAACCCTTTGATGATTTTAGCAATGTCTAAGCCACGAACCACTTCAGCCTCTCCCAGCATGTCAAGAAAATAATCACAGGATCATTCTGAGCTGGAAAAGATCACCAAGTCCAACCATGAACCCAGCAGCTGTGTCAGGAGGGACACCCAGGCTGCTGGATTTCCTGGTTCCCTGCTAATTAGCTGCTCTGCTAATTAGCTGGCCTGCTCTGATGACGCAGGGATGTGGTTTGCAGGGATGTGGTTTGTTCTGAGCTCTGCACCTCCGTCTCCTCCTCAGCCTTCTCTCGTGTTCTCACTTCCCCACCACCCACCAGGAAGTCTCTGGTCACAGCAGCTTGCAGCTATTTCCTCCATCATCAGCTTTCTAAAGCCAGAGATCTCTTGCAACCTCTGTATTCAGCATCTCCAGATCAGAAATTAATTAAAAAAACAAAATATCAGATTTTTGTATGGTATATTTACCACACAGGGCTTTTAGGGGCAGATGTTTCTGAGCACTGAAGTAGGAACTGCTTAATGTGGTAAAGGATGGTTAAAAGTGAGCGAGGCCATTTTTACTTCTGTGGTAAACTGGAGCTGCAATGGTTTCAAAGCTCCAAGTTCCAGTATCCAAAATTTACTGGAATATTTATGAAGTAATAGTAAATGATATTATTTGTTTTCTCTTTAACAAAAATTCTGATTTCAGCATGATGCCACTAAACACAGCAGATGGTGACCAGTGAAGTGCAAAGGACAAAGACTCTGCTTTCCAGTGGATCTGAAAAGTTTCCAATCACTTCTTTGACAGCAGGTGAAAAAACTCTCCCAGCAATCCCAAACCGAGAAGTGAAACACTTTTTCTTTTTTCCCTTCTTTCCCCTTTTACCTCTCAGCTGAATTTTGCATGTAATTCCATTTCCCTGGTGGTTAACAAAGACCAAAAAGACATCTCTAAAGTAAAGTTTAGACTTCAAATGGCTGGATTTGCTTAAAAGTGCTGCAGGCTGTGCCATGACTTCTGTGGATGTGACTCCACAGAAAGTCCCCACAGCTGCAGGGGGACATTTGCAGCTATTCCTGCTTTGTCCCAACCTGTAAAATTTGGATGTGACTCCACAAAGAGTCCCCACAGCTGCAGGGGGACATTTGCAGCTATTCCTGCTTTGTCCCAACCTGTAAAATTTGCTTCTTGGATGGGCTTTTCTGGGGTGCAGAATTTAAGCTGAGTTTATGATGAATAAATCCTGCTCTGCCCAAATCCACCAAGAGTTTTGTGAGGGGAATCTGCAGGCTGGAGATGCCCTTTTTTTGTGGCACAGCTCAGGGAAATCGTGGTGTTGAAAGTGCCAGGTCTTGCAGGGAGTTAAATCTTTGTCGTGTTGGGGTTTCCTGTGCTCTGCTGCCACTGTTGGCTCATGTTTGCTGCAGGAAGTTGTGTACCAGAGCCCTGCTGTTAAAAATACAGGAGATGTTGGGGTGTGTTTGTGGGTGGGGAGAGTCACAGGGCTGTTCTGGGATGGGAGTGGTGGAGATAAATATAAATATATATAAATATATTATTCAATAAAAGACATTATTCACCACATTTGGGATGAAGGTGTTTCAAGCTGTATGTGAGCAGCTTCCTGTCCTTTCCCTTCCCTCCAGGCAGCATTTCTCCATTGCTGGGTTTCTCCTTGCACATTATTTCACCTAAGGAAAAGCACAGTGGATTTTTGGATGTTAAGAAAGGCTTGAGAAGGGGCAGGGATGCTTTTGTGCCAGTTCTCATTTGAAGAGCTGCCCTGGTTGTTATTTCCCAGCTCCAAGAGCTGAGGACTCTTTTCCTCATAAAAAGTATCTCCATAACAAAGAGGATCCCATGGAGAATTTTGAAAGAAAAACTTCCTTGCAAGAGTTTTTGTTTTTGTTATTTTTTTTTAATGTTGGCTCTTAATAGCATCAGCAGAGGGAAATAAAATAAAGTTTTCAGTGGGTTAACTCCCCTCTCCTTCACTCATTTTTCACTGTCCTCCCCTGGTGCCAATTCAAGAAGAAAAAAACCTCCATTTTACTGTCTTTTTATAAGGCTTTGTTTTGCAAACTTTCTGTATATTTTTTTTTTAATTACATAAGCTGTTTTTTTTTCTCTCTTTTGCTTCTGTAACTATCATACAAAGGAGCAAAAGGAATGAAATTTTACAGGAATGGTTGTTAGGCAGGTACCAGGACACCTGCAGGTACCAGAGGCTCCCAGTTCAACCACTGGGATGGGTTTGTTCCACCCTGGTTTTCCAGGATGTTTTCCTGGTTTTCCTACAGTGTTTTCTGCTGTATAACTTTAATTTTCCAGTGGTTTGCTGGGGGTATTCAGGGAATTCAGGAGTCCTGCTTCTTTTGGTGTCCCCTTAGAGAAACCTTTTAGGGCCTTTCCACCTGAACAGCCTCAAACCATAAAAGGATCCTGGGGAGAAAACACCTTGTTCCTTGAATTTTGTTTTGTTTTGTTAGGCTGCGTGTAATTTCATAAAAATATGTATTTAATTATTTTAAAATAAAGGCCTTTAAAATTGCTGCGTTCCTTTTAGGTTATTGTCACATGATTTCAGGAGAAACAATCAAAAGGAATTTTTGAATTTAAAGTCTGATACATTCACAACTAAGCTAAAGTGAACCAAGTGAAATCATTATGCAAAAAAAAAGTGTCAGTATTTGTCTTTGAGCTGTAACTGACACTAAAAGAGAGAATTGTGTAAGAAAAATGAGGGAAATATTTAATGGAACCCCTGGCTGTAGTGGATTCCTGGGAATGGCCACAGTCCTGTGCCATGAAGGGAGCAGTTTGCTCTTTGCTGGAAATTCTTGACCTAAATATTCAAAAGTTCACCTGCATTAACTGCTGAATATTTTAAATATTTTAAATATTTTTTGGAGTATTTTTAATAGCTGAAAACACAAGGATAGGCCAAGTGCTCCTACAATCCTACAGGAAATATCAGCAGGGAGACAGCAGCACATGGATAATTGAAGAAAACAAAAATGCTGAAAGCTGTTTAGTACAAACTGAAAATTACATTGAACTTCAGAATTTATTTTTTCTCTCTCAGGATGATTCAAGTGGGTCATGCAACTCTTGGGGGCACTTTTCCCACAGAATTTAATAGGAAGTGCCTGTTCTGTGGAGGATGGAGATAATCAGCCTGGAATAAGAGATCTTTCTGTGCAGACTGAGATGTTAAATCAGAAATTACAACACCATGTTTGAGTTTAAGTTTTATCAGTGAAGCAATTAAGTCTCAGTAATTATTGCAGTTGGGGTTTCCTGGAGTTTTCTCAGTGCTGACATGGCCAACACACCTGAAAGAGGATTTAAATGTGGATTACCTCACCCTGCTTTGCACTTTTGTGGCACAGCTGTGGGTGCTGAGCTGGTCATGCTGGGATCTCCCTAGGCCTAAAAAGGAAATGGGAAACAGAAACTTCCAGAAAATTCTGATGTTTCTTTATCACATCTATGGCAAAATGCTCATTGCTTAAATTATGGCATCCCTGAAATAATTAATTGGCTTTTTAAGGCTTTTTTGGATTTCTTTTAGTCTGAAAAAGCAGGTTTGTAGAATAAATGTGCCCCTGCATGCTCAGGTGATCAGCTGGGTTGTTCCCACATGGCACTCTGTGTGCTGAAGACACGGTGACAACTTGGGGACAGCAGGAATGACAAAACCTGGTCTGGGACAGTCCCTAAGGGTTTCTTATGGCAATTTCAAGTGTCACAGAGCCAGGCAGGCCTTGCTGGAGCTGTGACATTTCTGTCTGGAGGGGATTTCTGCTCTGTCGTGTTTGTGATGGCACTGTGAGTGTCCCAGCCTGGCTTTGAGGTATCCCTCACCAGAGGTCCTTGGGGAGGAGCAACTGGGAGCGTTTTGCTGGTACAAAATGGAATTATTTTCATCAGAGAAGGGCAGGGGCCTGTTGAGGATGATGATTTCCTGCCTGCAAGGTTTGATTGGGTTGTCAGCTGGTTTTATCAAGCCACTAAGGCAGGGAATAGCCAGGTGTCTTCTGCTGGAGTTTTCCAAGCTCTTGGTCTTACTCCAGTTTGGCATGGGGTCCAACTCCTCTCAAATGACACAAACTGAGATGGGTCCTTGAAAGCTTCTGCCACCTGTTGTTTTGGCTCCTGAGATACTTTATAGAAAGAACTTCCTGAAATTTGATACAATATTTAAGGGAGTACCTCATAATTATAGCTTGCCCTTTGGGAACTATCCCAGGAGCAGTTCTGTTTTCTCAGAAATCTGCACACTTTATCAATCCCTCATCCTTTTCCATTGTCTTACTCATGTGCTTGGCACAGTTTCTGTTCCCATCACCAGAAAAGCAGACAGCAGAGTAGGAAACACTTCCAGCTCTTACATGGCAGCTGATATTCTGCTTTTCTCCCCTAGAACCACAGCTGGGGTCTCTCAGAATGCTTCAGCAGGTCTTAAAAGTTCTCTTCTACAGAGAGAAGAATGGAAGGAGGTGTTTGTGGGATTCACACTGGTGATCCAGGACTGTTCCAATTCATGTGGCAGAGCTGTGCTCATCCTGAGCTCACCTGAACCTGCTGATCTTCCATGAAGTGAGTGTTGTTATATTCCTGTTCCCTCAAAATCCCTCCTTTCAGCTCTTTAGGGTAACAAAGGCACTACTTCCACCTTTTAATATTGTTACATATTTTAAACCTGTTGTTCTTGTTGCTTTCCTCCCTTCCCCACATTGCTGCTGTTTCATCAGCACAAGGTGACAATTAACACACCCAACCTGCAGTTTTAATTCTCACATGTTGCTGAAACACAGGGTTGATCTTCCCCAAATCTAAATGTCTGCATCAATGCTGGGATTATTTATCTCAATTAACACAGTGAGAGCAGCTCAGGATGGGATTCCTTGGATTAAATGTGTGCAGGGGTTTAGAGCAGCCCTGGGTGTCTTGTTTAGGTACAGGAACATTGGTGAGATCAATCTCTAATTTATAAGATTTTGCTGAGAAAGCAAATTAAAATCTTGCATGGCTGCAGAAATATAAGTTCCTCACATGGGAAATCAGCATGGCCAAGGCTTAGCCCTCAGGAATTTGGGCTAAAGGCCATAGAAAGGGGTGTGAGAAAATAGGAAAAACTCTGTGACCCTGGTGTGTTGGATGATGAGGGTAAAACTGGGATATTCTGTGTCTAAAGGGAAACCAGCCTGAGCCTTTGGGGCACCTGTGAGGACAAAAACACAGTGCAGGGTAAAACTGGGATATTCTGTGTCCAAAGGGAAACCAGGCAGCCTGAGCCTTTGGGACACCTCAGAGGACAGTGGTACAAGGTAAAACTGTGGGATATTCCCAATGTCTAAAGGGAAACCAGGCAGGATGTGCCTTTGGGACACCTCAGAGGACAGTGGTACAAGGTAAAACTCTGGGATATTCTGTGTCTGAATGGAAACCTGGCAGCCTGAGCCTTTGGGACACCTCAGAGGATGGTGGTACAAGGTAAAACTCTGGGATATTCTGTGTCTGAACGGAAACCAGGCAGCCTGAGCCTTTGGGACACCTCAGAGGACAAAACTGCGGTGCCTGCGAGGCAGGACAGTGGAGCAGAGCTGGGGAATTCTCGCTCTGGAGCTTATCTCTCCTGCCCAGGGAGGAGCTGACCCTGGTGACAATAACCACGGCGTTACTGCAAAGACCCGCCCAGCCACGGGGACACCGCGACAAAAGCACATCCTAAACATCCCGGGGTGATCAGCGCCTGCTCAGGGAATTCATTCCCCCAAGGAAAGCGGTCTGGCCACGAAGCTGGATCCCACAGTGAGCGGATTGACAGCTCGCTGCCACTCGAGTCGGGCAATGCCTGCCTTAAAAACCAACCCCAAAAAAATCCCGGTGTGAAAACCAGCTTCATGCACCGCGTGGGGATGGGAGGGCACGGCCAACAAGTTCCCACCTCATTTCTCCCTTCTTCAGCCTCATTTTTGTCTTCCATTAATTGTATATAGAGATGCTTTGAGTTCCCTTCCCACCCAAACTGTTACGTGGTGAACTTGACCAAGCTATATCTACATTTATATATATGTTATGTTTGAAAATCAGACGTGAAAATAAGCTGAAAATGTCTGAGGAATGCCTGCAAAGGGGGAGAACTACAGGTAAGCATGTAAATTGGAGAGAGGGAATATTCAAGTGAAAGACCAGAAAGGTGCATTTGCAGATTTCAGAAATGTGCATTTGCAGAGCCCTGAGATGCTGCAGGAATTCAAAATCCCCCCCAGCAGCAGCTCTCCAGAACAACTGCAGATTTTGGGGACCACAATCTCTAACAGAGCTTTTCACTACAGGAATCATGCCCAAATTCAGCCCTGGTTTTGGTCAAGGCAGAGCCCAGCCAAAGCCACTTAAAATAAACCCAGTGCACCAGCAAAATTCTCCCTGGATGTAGGGAAAACCATCCTGGCTCTTACTGAGCCATGCAAAGACATCTCAGTGCACGTTCCTGAACAATCCCTGCTGCAAGGACACACGTTAAGGAAAGCACTGGATGCCATTTTCTTTTTAATCTGGAAAAGGGGGAGAGAAGAAAATGTTCAAGGAGCTGCAGCTGTGATCCTCCCCCTCCCATCTGTATGGTGAATGTTTGAAAAATGCTGTTTGTGCTTTTTTTCCACAGGTTGTCCGAGAAGTTGTGGACTCCACGTCCCTGGCAGTGTCCAAAGCCAGACTGGAGGAATCTGGGATAATGGAAGATGTCTCTGCTCATGGCAGGGAGTGGAACTGGATGATCCCTGAATTCCCTTCCAAGCAAACCCATTCCATGATTTTTCTGTGTGTAATATCACATGGTGAAGGGTTTGGGGTTTTAGAATATAGTAATAGGTATGGGACAAGATGGAGGTTTTTCTTTCTTGTTCTTCTTCTTCTTGGGTTTGGGTAGTATTTTTTGATTTTTAATTTTTTAATTGCAGAAAATGCTGCACTGTGGGTCACGGGTGTTTGGTCATTGGGTCAAAAGTAAAAAAAAAAATTACCTGTTAGTTTTTAATTGGACAATTAAGCCTTAAAAGACCTTGTAACGAGCAAAATAGTGCTCAACTTTTAAATTTTTAGCTGGTTAGCTGGAAGTGCTGCAGCACTCACTGTACTATAAATAAGAATTAATAAACATCTGAATCTGAACACAAAACTCAGTGTCTCGTGCATCAATCCCAACTCTGAGTAAAAAGGAAAAAAAGACTCCCTGAGGCAGGAGCAGCTGCACCTGCAGCATTCCCAAGCCAGGCTTTGTCCAACCTGTTCCTAAAATTTCCACCTCTGCCATCCTGGGATTTGTCACATCCTACCCCTGTGGGATTTGTCACATCCAACCCCTGTGGGATTTTCCTGGCTCACCTAAATCCACTTTTCTCCAGGATATTCCTCCTGTGGGGATCCCAGGATGAGCTTGTGGGGAGATTCATTGAAAGCCCAAGGAATTTTTTATTTTTTTTTACCTGAAAATAAACATGAATAGTTCCTTAATGAAGGGATATTCCTGAAAATATTTTGTTTTCCAGGCTGCTGTCACGCAGCTTCTGGGAACTCTTCTCCTCGTGCCTGTTCCTGTTGTGTTTTCCATGTCATTCCTAAGAAAAAAAACAAATCCAGCTTCAGGGAATCAGGTATCAAGTCCCACCTCAAGGCACAAAACCCCCACAAATTTATATTTTTATTATTTCCCTCAGCTCCTTTCCCCTCTGTGCTTTCAATCCTTCTCCTTTACTTTGCAGCTCCTAAAAACATGGAATTGTTTCCATTGGAAAATGCCTTTAACATCATTAAGTCCCACTGACAGCCTTGGGATAGTGAGAGCTGGATTGTGAATTCCACAGAAAATTGAATTATTTTGTACTTTTAACTGGATTTTTCCACAGAAAATGGGGAAAATAAATTTTAAAATGAATTTTTCCACAAAAATGCAAAAAAATGTAAATTTTAAACCTAGTTCTCCCACAAAAAAATGGGGAAACTTTTCTTTCGTACTGTATCTTAAAAAAAAAAAAGTCTATAAATTCTGTTTTAAACTCTATTTTTTCCACCAAAATATAAGAGTAATGTTTCTATTTTGAACTGGCTTTTCTTTCCCCCACAATTTCCGCTTTAAAATGGATTTTTCTGCCAAATCAAGGAAAGAAAAATCCATTTTAAATATGACTTTTTTCCCCACAAAAAATAGCAAAAAAATCCCACCATTGTAAACATATTTTTTTCAAAATTTCTATTTTAAAACACATTTTCCAGGAATTTCCATTTTAAAGTGGATTTTTCCACTAAAAATACGGCCAAAAAAAAACAATTTTAAACTGATTTTTCCACAACTTCCATTTTTAAANAATAATAATAAATCTGCCGAGGCCCCGCGTCCCTCAGCGCCCCTGAGGCGGGAACGGCCGCGACCTTCCCAACATGGCGGCGGCCCCACCCCTCCCCAAGATGGCGGCCCCCGCCCGACCTCCCGCTCATGGCCGCCCCCACCGCCCTCGCCCTTCCCAAGATGGCGGCGGCGCGGCGCTATGACGCCATACGTCCCGCTCCCCCCCTCTCGCTGTCCCC
>VWZS01001442.1:0-62828 GCA_013397075.1 Rhabdornis inornatus
CCCAGGTGTAACCAGCACAACATGTAAGTAGTCTGTACAAGCCAAGCAAACTTCTGATCTGGTTTATGCCTTGCACTGTACATACCAGAAAGGAAAATATATATTATTATTTCTAAAGTTTAAGAAATACAAGAAGATGCAAATATAAGACACCCCAGCAAATCTTAAATCAGTGACAAGATTAGTTAAGCCAAAAAGATTGATATAGACTTTGTCAAAATCTTGAAAGCACATATTATCCCGCTTTGCACACTGAATGAACTTAATTGATTTCAGTTAAGAATTGTTCCACGCCTTGTATGAGAATGAACAGATTTTGCACTTAATGAGGTGAATATCAACTTCCTAGGAAAAAAAAAAGTTTGAATTTGTATTTGGGTTAACCAATACCAGTAGCAATAAACATATAAAAGGTTGCACATTTGGGGCATGTGATGGGACTAACTACTGTCATAATTGTCCTAGTGGAATATACTGTTTCAAATAAGAATATGTTCCTATATCATTATCTAGAAAATTTGAGTAATATTTTGTGTATGATATGGCTTTCTCACTAGAGTGTTAGTATTAATGAGAGATATAAGTTGTATATTTTGTAAGCACTGTGCACTTTCCTTGCTTATTCTTCTGCAGTTTTATGCTCATGGATGCAGTCATGTATTTCATATTTTTTCATTCTTGGATTATGTAAAAAATAACATATTTTTTCCCAAGTCATTATTTATATTTTACTACTCCATTGATATATGGCATTTGATAGATTAACAATATTCATAGCTTAGAATCTGAGAGGTTTTGATAAATTGGGGGAGGGGATATTAAAAAATATAAATTACTGAAATAAATTTTTTACTCTAGATCTTGACTACTTTCCCATTTGGAAAATGAGCCTTTTTATTTTTTCAGAATAAAATTATTTTGTGTTTATCATATATTAAAATACTTTGACGTTTCAGCTTTCTAAAACCTACAACACATTATTTTTACATGGAATACTGGATCATTAGTATCTTTAGTTTCTTTCATTTTCCTAACCACAGTGGAGAGAACACATATACTATCAGTCTTCCTTTTTTCTATTGAATGGGAAATAAGTTTCTCAATTATCCAAAGGTCTAGTTGAAGTCCTGCATAACTTTCAACTCTTGCTACCTCTTTGATGTTCCAACTTTCTAAAGCTAGTACACCGGCCGACACTAGGAAAGTTAGATTTAATAACTATACTTTTCATTTCCTAAACTTTCTCTACTGAATTACAAAAATTACATTGGCAGTTGGCAGTATAGTATTTAGTCTTGAAATTACTCAGTAAATTCAGTAAAACAGTGTATTCAGGAATGGCTGCTTATCAATAGGCCATCAGTAGCATGAAGCCTATGGTGGAGGGCCCCAGTAAAAGAAATACACTCTCATGAAATTATAGAGCATAAGTCTAAGGCAATACAAGAAAATGAAAGGGCAGCATGAAAGATTTCCTCTTTGTATATTGATTTTTACTTAAAATGGATTTGTGACATTTCTGCTGTCATCAAGTTTATTTATTTAGTGTATTTCTCAAGGCATTTGTTTAACTGTTAAACATAACAATTTAGGAATAAAAGTTGTCTTCATAAAAGAATGTGGACCTGAGCCAGGCTGTTTAAAATTTAGGCTACATAAACAAGAGGAAATTAAACACTGAAATGTTCCAGGCACTGGAACTTGACTGTCATGTTGATAAATTGTTGGAACAGTCTTTCCTCAGTTTTGACCCACAGGCTTGCAGATGGTTCTCAGGTGCCATATGAGGGTGTGGATTGACAGTGGCTGCTTCCAAAAAGCATTTGGGAAATAGTCACCTCCCCTTAAAGCATAAGAGAGTTTACAGAGAAAGCAGTTTAGTGCCAGGATAGCAGCAGTGCCTGAGGATGCTCCTGAGCACATTAAATATATTTAGTGGAGAAGTGGCTTTGCAAGCTGTGGCAAGGGTACAGGGAAAAAGAAGGGAAAGCAATGCATGCAAAGTTTCTTGTTTTCAAAGAGCATGTTGCAAGGAATTTTATTTATATAACATTATGTTAGTTACGGTTATTGCTGGAGACCTTAAGATTAATTTTGTTTTAATCAGGAAATGCCTTTCTTTCTCTCATACTTGTCTGGTGGAAATCAGCTCTATCAAGCATCCATCTTTAAAGGCAAGTTGTAACAACTGCATTTTACTCTGGATTACAATCATTGTGGCACAGATGGGAGGAAATACCATAAAATGGCAGTTTTTAGGGTTAGACAGAAAGTGGGAGCTTCCCAGCAAACTCTGTCCCTTGACAAGCATAAGAAAATCTTAACTTCCAGTCCTGTATGACTGGGTATGGGTAAAGAATGTCAACTCTGAAGAAAATCAGACGTGAACAATAACCAATTTATGGTTTATACTTTTTCAGAGCCAGATAAATTTATGGTAAATTTTAGAGGAAACTAATATTTCTCCTATTTTCTGTTAAAGATATAAATTCTTCCATATTGAAGTGAACTGGAAAAATTTCAAAGGGAAGCTGGTGTAGATACTGTATTGGTGCTATCAGCCTGTGCAGTATTCTCTTTAGACAATGTTTTGGATACTCTGTGTCTATTTATGTCTACTGCAGTGAACAATTGTCTCTCACAAACCTCTCCTCCTCCCATAACATTGCCTTTCCAGATCCTTTCAGCTTTAAATGCTGTTATCATACTCTCATGTATTTCTCTTGTTCCTTGAGTACTGCCATGGTAAGTGGCAGTGAATGCCACTTTGGCTAGCCTCAAAATACATGTAGTGTAATTAGCAGTGCATTTGATGACTGGCTAACTGAAAGGTCAAGAGAATATAAAAAATATTGAACCTAAATCACACACCTTCTCGGAAAAAACAAACCTAAGTCCTCTCTACTCTACTACATTATGAAATACGTTGCAATAACTTGTGTCTTCCTTCTGCCTCCTTTTGAAATTTATTGAAATGAACCAAATATCAGAATTTATGGGATGGGAGTTAAGAAATGGATGAACAGACAGAAATATTTCCGTGAACAGTCTAAGGCAGATTGAGTTTGAAAGCTAAGGATTGTGCTTGTTTTCAGTAGGAAATAAATTGGTAAATACACAGTTGTCATTTTTATGTTGCCAGCACAGTACACTCAGTAAAGTCAATATCCCCTGAATTGGGTCTTTTCACTGGCCTCAGGTTACTAATGTTTCTTAGTTATGAGTCCTCTTTTCTACTCTCTTCTTTTTTCCTTTCTTCCTCCTTATAAAAATCAACTTTAAAAAGCCGAAACAAAAAGTAAGCTTTCAATAAGATTTCAGATTTCTAAGTTCAGTTGTATTTAATTGTTCATCCAGTTTACAATATACCCAGCAGGGACATGATTTTGATGAGAGAATGATTAGGGTTCTGATCTCTTTTTTCCCCTGGCAGCAGGCTTATTTTAAACCATGTTTGTTTGCTGTATCTCTTACATGTGATCTAGGTCAAAATGACACTTTTGTTCTTTTTCTTCTTCCAAAAGTGGAAGGTTTCCAGCAGCTTCATCGTCTGCTGATCTAGGCCTTCTATTGGCAAAGAAGTAGCATTAGAGTAGACCGGATATGTGTAGAATGGGTCAATATCTGCAAAAAATGGGGTTTTTTACTGCCTAGCTGTTGGTTCTTTGATTTCACAGTCTAGTGGTACTTCTGATTATAATGGAGTTTCTTTCTGAGCTACATAACTTTATCTTGAAAGAACTAGATATACTGTTCTATGATTTGATATACTCATTTAGACATTTGTTACAAATTTCGGAGGCGTCCTACTTTATTCATATTGTAACAAGACAGTGCTCCAAGCAATTCTTAGGGCATAGTTATGCATCTAAGAAATACAATAAAACATTTATACATAATCAGTAAAATATAATCAGAACAAAATTTTCCAACTTTCTTAAGTTTGTTTTTTGATTTTTTAAAATGATAACATGCTTTAAATTAAGATTTCATATTTTAACCTTTTCAAACTACTTTGAAGCAGGCAGGATTCCCGGCTCTCTACTTCTAAAAGACAATGTTTTAAATAGTGATTCAGGTTTTGAACAATTTTTACCACAATCTAAATGGAAGCTAATCTGCACTGTCTTTTCTTTAGGTAGTGAAGTTTAGCAGTCAGACTTTTAGCACTGGATCTCCTCTTGGCTCTTCCACTGTGATGTAGCTGTTTTTCTTGGCAAGGCCTGATTCAAGTAACCGGGCAAAAACAAAAAAGCCCATCCTCATGTTCTTTCTGGGGGAAAAAGAGCATTCAATTAAATTAATAGACAGAAACACAAAATATATTTTTTCATTAAGTGTTGATTTTCAGTGATCAAAGGTTTGCTACTCCATGCTCAAAACACAGATTTTTCAAATTTATCTGATCTGACACATTTTATTGCTTTTTTTTTTTTCCCCCAGTTGTTGGGTATGTTATTACCTATATATATATTCTATATAAAATTAGGAAACATTAAATGTAAAACTTATTTAAGGTACATTTTAATAACTGAGTTTAAAGAGTTCACTATTTATTTTGAAGAAGATATTAAGTATTCCTAAAATGTCTAAAAAGAAACAAGCTTGATAATATTATCATGCTGTTTCATAACATTGAAAAATCTCTCAAAAAGGTTGGCTGTAAATGCATTTTTATCATATCCTAATGCTTTATTGCTTTTTTAATGCATCATGATTCACAATAATGTTTATCCGTGGCTTCCATTAAATATTTCCAAGGTCTGTTACAGTAATAGATTAATTCATGCTCATTTTCTGCTCTATTTTCAAGGTAGACCATTTTTGCATAGAATTTTAAAACTTGATTTCAGGTTTTGCATAGTTATAAGTCCTATCTTTTTTCTAGATGCATTCTCTTTGCTTTTCACCCTCCTAAGGTCTCCGTTCTCTTTAATCAGATTCACTGCTGCCATTCTGTGCCTTAAGCATTAATATAAATTATGAAAGAGGCTCATGCAAGTGGAATATCCTAAGAAACATCACCACAGAGCCCAGAACTTTGGCCAAAATTTGCACAGTGTAGCAGGAGCTCAGTTGCAGCTGCCTGGATGCTGCCTCTGGTATTTGAGTCTAGATCTTTGACCTGAAACTGCCCAGGTCTGCAGTTGTCATGTTACCCCCAGGCCATTATGGTGCTGCAGCCATGGCTCCGACAGGTTTTGGAATACTTCCTACATGGTTTAGAAAACAGGCATAAATCCACTTTGGTGAGGTAGTGTAACAGATTTCAGCAATATTCATTATTTTAAAAATTAATGTTTTCCAGGTGCTGAAATGTTGTACAAAAATCCTTGGGATTCAGTTATATAATAAAAGAAATCTCAGCCTTAACATGTTGTACATAAAAGTTTAAAAGTATCAAGTAATACTGTACTAAAGGCATTGAGGACATTCTTTGGTGTTCACAAACAGGCTAATCTGTAACAAAAGTAGAGCTGTCAAAAAGGGACATGATCGGAGTTTGAATTTGCTTTTTTTCTGTTTACTCCTCCAATTTTGTAGAAACGGGGTCATGATTTTTAGTCCTTGGGAGTGACAATTTCAATCCAGCTGCAGATCACCAAGTGTTTCACCTTTTTATAGAAAAAGTACCTGTGAAACCCAGCTAGAGCTTCTCTATGGCACTTGTAGACAGCTTTAACTAAAACTTGGGCAAAGGCGCTGGGCACACTTATTTTAAATTTCTGATGCCTTAAGTTTTAGCTTTTATATTTTTCAGATTCTGTACTGCATTTGTATGTGACTCTGAACTTCATATAAAGTGTTAGCAAGTTCTCGTCGCAGTTCAGTTAGACAGAGCAATCCTTTTCCAGCCTGAGAACCAAGGACACCATTGCAACTTCAGGCCCAAAAACTGTAAACAACAGGGATCTGAAGAGAGCAATTTGGGAGGATGGGACTTCATAACCTGAAGCTATAATTGGACAATTAACCCCAATATGTAAATGGACCAAAACTTATAAAAGTGTGAAAACTCATGACCGGTCGTCCGGCTTGGGTCCATCTTGGGTCCATCTTGGGTAGGGGCTTGGCCAGGTTCTTGTACTGCCCAAGGTGTATCCTTTGAAGGCCTTTTTAATAAATACCTACCTTATTCCTTTAACACTGTCTAGCCTCTGTTCCAGGTAGCATCTTCAGGCATCATTTCGATTACTGACTGGTGTGTTTCCTTTTCTATACAATAAAAAGTTGATTCAAGCGTTTAGAGAAGATGTCTAATTAAAGCCTTTCTGTGGTAAACATTGTGAGCAGCTCCAACACTGCTTTTGATATGGATAAGGTGGGGGCAACAATTAAAGGATTTGTAGGAGGCTGGTGAATGAAAGACTGAGCTTAGAGACAAGGTTAGAATTTACTACTCTGGGTGACTCACTTTTGCTGCTGGAAAAATTGTAAAAAAACACTGAGGTGGAGTAAAGGACTGGTTGCACATTAAAAGGTATGTGAAAAGGAAATGAAAGTATAAACAGCTTTAATCAAAAGAGAACTGCCATGCTAATGTGATTGTTCTCTGTTTTAACAGGGGATAATAAAGTTAGTAGATGTTGCATAATTTGATTATTAAATTTTAAGGAATCTCAGAAATCCAGTTTTAAGAAAACTTAAACTCTGTCCTGTCTTCTGAGCACTGGGGATTTTTGTGTGCTTGCATGTCTGTATATTTGCATACCCACAGACACATTAACAAAAGCTTAATTGTATGGAAGTGCATTAGAGAAACCAGACCTTTTTTGTTCTACAAAGTCAGCAAAGAGATTGATTGCAAAAACAGTTTGCTAGGAATTGCTGAGTCCAAGATCCTTCCATCAGATTTTGATACAGCAAATTGGTTTTACTCCCAGACAATGAGACTGATATGATGGTATTTTACCTGTTGCCAGTCTCTACCTTGCAAAATGAAGTTTAGGTGCTGTTGTCTTAGAACTGGTTTACATTAGCAGAACACCACAGCACCCAGAAACAAGAGAGAAATCCTATTCACTACTCCAGATTATCACCTCTTATCCAGGCTGATAAGGATAAAGGACCAACCAATAGTTTAATGGGTGCAAATTTTACTCCTGAGTAAAGTTAATCTGAAGGGGGTGAGGGCTTGCTGACTATGCTTGATAAACTCTTATTTTTTGGATATACCAGCTTTTATTGCTATTGTCTATTACTGCATAGTAGTACCTATGTTAAACATGGAAAAGATGTTTAGCTTCTAGCTCTTTAAATTCTTCATGAGCCTCTGCCAAGGCAACAGACCATGTATTAAAGTTCAGTGATACTGATGTGGTAGAGAGGGTCTGATTGAGTAATAGGATGGTCTCCTCTGTGGGGAAAATTGCTGAAGTTATTATAGACTAGGCAGTGCTACAATATCTCCAACAATAAAAAAGCTGAAAACTGTCTCTATTTTAATATTTACTGTGGCCTCAGAAGAATTGTAAATCACGTAACTTGTAAACTCTTTTATTTATTCTTCCCCATAGCAATAGCAGCACTCACCTGATGTAAAAATTAAGTTTGCATCACAGAGCTGAACACCAAGCCTGCTTTTCCCATGACAAATCCACGTCCTTTCAGCTTCCTGAAGATTCAATATTATTGAGTTACATCCACACTAACTTCCTCATTCTAGAGAAATGAGATAAAATTAAACAATTTGGTTGGCTAAAATTAATTTTTATATTTAAAGAAGATACTTAATTTTAAATTACTCGTGCTACAACTGTATTTATTTCAATTCTAAATTAATATATTCATTGAGCACAATAACCTTTAGGAATTCATGAGGGAAACCTGATGGCATATCTTTTAATAAGTCAATCAACTAAATGTGCCAAAACATCATGATTTATTTAATATATAATGAAGTGCAGAAAAGTATCTATACAGTCTTGTCCTTGGCACAGCTAATCCAGAAAGTTTCCTAAGAATTTGTCCCAATATAATATTAATTTTCTGATATGACTTTCATGTTGGAAGTCATACCTCTGTGAATTTGAGGTTTGCCTCCTAAGTCAGTAATAAAATATTGCATCTTTTCACCTCTTTTATTTAACTAATTTGTAGTAATTAGTGGCAATGCAATTTTTGTCAGTTTTGAGGATCCTCACAATATATAAAATTTACCTCTCTCTATGCAGACCCACAGAAAAACAGAATGGTTGCTAGTCAGTACAATATAGACTTTTATTTTAATATATGCAGTTCTCTGAGACTTTCTCCTTGAAATGAAGGCCCAGGAAATAGTAATCACTGTATTAATTTTTCTAGTGCCAAAAAATGAGTATTGATTTCTGCCTTCTCATCCTAAACAGGCAGTGGCTGCTCTTTCTTCCTTTTCTTTTCAAATCTTTAAAATAACAGCCAGTTCAGTGGGAGACACTAGATTCTCTACTGTGTCTGTAAAGTCTAAATGAAGGAAAAAGGGGAAAAAAGCAGTAGAGGAATATGACTCTTTCAAAACTTAATATTGAGCTGGTTTTATACCTGCAGCAGTGGGTCAATGCTAGAAGTGTAACGGGAAATGACAATGGCAACTTCAAATCCTTGTAATTGCTGAAGTTATCAGTACTGTGTCTCTGTTAGCTGCGTTCTGGAAATCAGGGACCAAGTCTGAGTAAATATAATTTTAAGTGTAAATCCAGATATGTGCATTCTTCAAAGAGGAACAGTTTTGGAAAGAAAATAGTTAACTTAGGTTGGATTTATCTGATTATTCTTTGCTTGCTATTGTAGCCCCAGGCCAGTAATATAGTGAAAATTGCAGAAAAAATGGGCAGCCCTACGTTCTAGTAATGACAAGAGGTCACAGGCCAGCATTTAGAATGAGCTTGCACTTAGTCCAATAGGTGTAGCTGCAAAGGTTGATTTTAATATGTCTTTGTGTTTCTTTCAGCTTTAAGTCTCCTTTTGTTTCAGCATTTTTAATAATGTTTGTTATAATCTTTGCTTAGGCCCAGAGCTTCGTTTCTGGTAAAAAGTTGTTTTTCAGGTTGAATTGCAATTGTATTGTCTTGGGCAATTGTGTACAGACCAGTAATCTGTCACCTGCTTGTTTTTAATTTTTTTTTAATTCTAGATTGTAACCCCAGTATCAGTTCCTGTAGTCTTTCATGTTAATCTTCCCTAATCATGTATGATAGTTTTAAGATTGATTTCCAATTCTTAATTAATGAAAAGTTTAAAACCCACTGAGAGCACCCAAATGTTCTATGGGAGGTGTAGGTCCTTTCTTTTGACATCTGCTGCTTACAGATACACAGTGTTGAGCTGATTAGCTCATTTACTTTCTCTTTTAGAGTTTTGACCTTTTATTGACCTTCTTTGGGAGTTTACTTGCTCTAGTCTCATCAGCCTATTTCATTTTTAACTCTTGAGAATCAGGCAGGGTGTTTGGTGAGCTCTTCATTGTTGAATTGCTCACTATCCCTGTCCCTAGGAAAAACATGTTTCTCTGATCCCTTCATTGTTTCCAGAGTTCATAAAGATGAAGGAACACTTCTCAAGAATGTACACCAGGTACATTGTGTAGACTCATGCAGCCAAGGACACTTTTCTATAGGCTGAGCTACACAGTTCATTGAAAAGGGTGAATTTACAGCTGTACCACAGTTTAAATTGATTTCTGGAATGAAGGCAAAAGAAAAAGAAAAGTAGAACACAAAATAATAATTTTGCTGTGCCTGTTATTACCTTAGTAAGCAGCTGATGTTCTGAAACTTGAACAAATTCTTGAGCAAATGAAGCTGGGTTTCATCCTTCTGAAAAAGGATCTAATGATCATCTAAAAACTCTTTTCTTGGTACAGGATTCATAAGTTCTGAAGTTAAACCCAGGTAATTTATAGATTCAAAGTGGAGCAGATAAAAGGAAGAACATTTTAGAAAGTGAAATGTCTTCTCTTTCAGTATGATCTTGCTTCTTACTTTTTGAATGTACTTCTACATACGGAGAAGTAATGTTTCAAAATAATTTTAAAATTCCAGTTTTACCAGACTCTTTAGGATGGATCAAATTATTCTTTGAAGAATTCAGCAATAATTTCATTTTAATTAGGAATACGCATTTGGGAAAGGCCCTTGAAAATATACAGCATGTATAAATCAATGAGGAAAAAAAGGACTCTGCAATGTAGCTGTTTGAAGGAGTTAAGCAATGGATAAGAAACTATCTATGTTGGCTTTCATTAATTTTTGCATTTCTTTCTTTCCTCTATGTTTTTAACAGGACTAAGCTGTAGTTATACATTTAGCTTGATAGATATTCCCTCTGGGAACCGTGCAACTACGCAAAGAATCTTAGTCTTAAGTAGTATTTTATCTCACAGACAGTACCTTGATTAAGACAAACTTTAATTAAGATAAATGGTGGCTGCTTAGTCATCTGTTTGCCATGGTGAGACTTGTATCTTCAGATTAATGTTAGAAGTAATGAAAAATTTTCATTTTCTTGTGAAAGCAAAATTAGATTTTTGCAGGGCTGTTGCCCACCTGTCTTGATAACATGTACACCTGTTAGAAAGCAATAGTAAGCAATTTCATTATACGGATTTTTCTCTATAATGAAGTTGTATTATCTTCCCAGCTATTCTAGAAGGATGAAAGCAGTATCTGTTCCGGGAATAATATTATTTAATCAAGGTTAGACTTAATTGCTACTGATGCAAACAGTCTTCATTTCTTGATTCATAGAACAGCAAGGGTGGTGTTTGTTATTTGGGAAGATGGTCCATTCAGAAATCAAGATAAATTGTCCTGTTGAAAAAGCCTCAAAACTTATACATTATTTAGGTTTGACATTTCATTTTTCTTTGTGGTATTGAGTACATCAGCTTGAATAGTGATCCATAAAGGTTCCATTTTGTCTGTACATCCACAGATAGGTTTGGATCTTGTGTGGTCGGAAACACTGGAAAATAGCCAGTTCTTTAATGTCGGCTTTAAACTGAATAGCCTGTTACATCTGGGAGTAATTTAAAATAGCACAGCACTATTGGTTTTTAAACCAAAGCATTCTCTAGATTGAACTCAAAAAGACAAAGAGGATCTTTATGACCCAAATCTTGGCAGATTTATACACGCATCAATTTTTTAGCCAAATGTGACTTTTTTGAGCTTCCACAGTCACAGAGAAAATCCTGTCCTTTTTCTAGTCTGTGGGTTGTTCACCTGAGTTCCATCTTCCCACTTGTTCGGTGCCTCAGATTTTCCAAGCATATGTTCATGAGAGATTTGGCAGCAAATGAGTAATGGAAAATACAGTGCAGCTCCCAAGTAGACAAATTAATATGGTTATGACTGTTATCTAACTTTTTTACATTTCTGTGGGAATGATGTTTGAATTACTTGTGTATGGCTGATGCCATGAATTTGTTCTTATCCATAGAGTGATGAAAAATTATACTGGAATACAGCCAGATCAATGAACACCTTTTCTGCTACTGCTGACTTACTTGCCATCTTTACAAAGGAGGTTCATTTCTCCTCTTATGAGCAATTATCTTGTATTTCAAATGTATGGTTAGACAAACTACTTAATGTGTGTAATAAAATTTCTATACAGGCTCTTTGGCATCTCACAATCTTCAAGGCTGCTTTTTAATAAAACAGTGAAAATGTAAGTAGTCTGCAAAGCACAGATCCAATCTAATCTTGGGCTTGATTTAGTACAGTGTCTTTGTTCAAAAGTAGGTTATAACATTACTTACCATATGTATATATGCTTCTTTAGATAAATAAAGCAGCGTATTTTCTATTGCTATGAAGTATCCAGTTGCTTTTTTCACTGTCATAACATTATTGGAATTGTTCAATGAAACATGCTGTTTCTGTAAATCTAAAGACTTGTTACTACAGTCAGAGAAAGTATTAAATTTTAATGTTGATCTTTTCTTGATATGAGTAGCCATACAAACAAGTTATTAGGAGTAAACAACCAACATGGTTGTACACCTTACTCCAGGTTTTATCCAGCAATAGCACAGCTCTCTCAGCTGCTTGTTAATGTGCCCTGAAAAGGCAAAAGACAAGAAGGCATTGGTTTTACATTTTGTGATTTATATAATCTTGGCTAGACAAGATTTTATAAAGGCTATATACCATATTTACTATGGCTTTTTACCATAATCTTGAAGGAATTATACAATTGTCATTGACACCTAACTCTCGTAAAATACTCTCAGTATAGTTTTTGAAATGACCTAAAGTAGAAATAATCAAACAGTATTTTGTTGTAGAGTAATGAAATATTTTCACTTGATTGTGAAAGCATGTTACACATGCTTTCTAAATAAGAAGTTGCACAGTCATTAGGATGGTGAGAAAATGGATATTATGAAATTCTACAACTGGATTTTTTATGATTTGTATTTAACTATATAAAATATACTAGGAATTATTGTTTTGTTAAAAGCAGGTTTCATGTTCAAAGAAAACAATAAGCAAAAGAAATCATATAATTTAAAAAGGAACATTATTATCTTGAAGTATTAGTAGAGAAGTAGAGACCATTCTTGCAAGTTGTACATAGAAAAAATTCCAACAATTTATATTTTATCACTTTTTCTTGT
The DNA here is from genome assembly GCA_013397075.1 of Rhabdornis inornatus. Taxonomy (NCBI): domain Eukaryota; kingdom Metazoa; phylum Chordata; class Aves; order Passeriformes; family Rhabdornithidae; genus Rhabdornis; species Rhabdornis inornatus. The sequence goes on from VWZS01001442.1 coordinate 12,602, forward strand.
GAAATACAAGCAATATTTTTATAGACTATATTAATTAGGAATATTTGTTAAATATTTACACTACACGATTCAGCTGCAAAATGAGATTGTACTTCAGAAAGCTTAAAAAAAAACCGAATAGCTTTCAATTCTGTATAAATATTTATTTGACTTAGTTTACGGTAAATTATGAAGATCATAGTTTTATAATTTTGTAGGTCTTGGCATATTTTCTCTGCTAAGCTACAGTTTTATGTAGTGTAAGGCATGTATGGGTAAAAGTAGTGGTCCAGTTAGCTTTTTTATGATTTCTAGGCTTATTTATATAAAATTTTCATAAGAAATACAACAAAATAGAGGCAGAACATTTTGGGCAGGTGTAAAGCTGCATCAGATTCCAACAGATCTTCTAGGCAAGCTATCCTGTACTTTAAAAAAATATTTGAAAATCTCTTTTTGCTTCTTGACTTCTAGTAAATACCAGCATCCTTCATCTTTCTTGCAGTGGCTTTCTAATCTTTAGTGCAGAGTAGCATTTGATATTTGACTGTAGCCTTGAGCACCAGTTTCACCATTTCAGTGAGGTAAAGCTTAATCTCTTAATCTTAAAGAATCTATTTCTAGAAGGGATGTGGTTTAGGCAGAAATTTCAAAATAGCTGCATTTTCTAGTTCTATCATGGACTCAGAAAACCACACAGAAATAAAATTACTTCCAAGCCCCTTTCTCTGACCTCTGGTATCTGGACTGTGTAATTCAATTTTTTTTAATGTTCTCTCTCTTTTTTCTACCCTGAAAAGTTGTCTTGAATTACCTGAAAGATTTACATTTATCTGGGGGTTTTGTGTATCTGATAGTGTTAATAAACTTTATGGTACCAGCTAGGATGTGGCTTATCTGGAAATTCTATATATTATGGCCATGTCTAACAAAGCCATGTTTATCTAACAAGACCGATAACTTTAAAAAGCATCAGATGAACTACCTGTACATGTATTTATATTATGTATGCAAGGCATAAACCCATCAAATCTGTTATAGCCCAGTACTTCTAGGTACACTTCATATGCAGAATCACCAATCAGCAGGTACAAAGCAGCCCATGCCTCCTTGCAGCACTGCACAATTTCTACAACTTGGTGGGAGACGGTAGTCCTAGCTCCAGAAACATCCTCATGGGGCTGGAATATGTGATGATTCAATTATGGGTCACCCACAATTTTATGGAATAGACTGAGAAATTAGGCAGGATACTCCTTAACACTTTAGGCTTGTGTATCACCATCTGAACTGAGCTCTGGTGTAAGCACACCTGGTAGTGACACAGGATGATTCCAGAAATTCTCCTGGAACTTCCCATGTGCTAGCCTTAGAAGGTTATACAACAGATCATAGCTATATCTGAATATGTAATGTGTATTTTTTACATGCAGTCACACTGATTTCCTGTGGTTTCTGTTATGGGGGTTTTGTTTCTTTGTTTAATACAGTAGTCTACTATCTTGCATTAGCTGAAGCATATGAAAATGGCTTTATACTTAAGTCATTCAATGTGGGAACATATAATGAAAAATCACTTTATAAACTTCAAGTGTTCTCATGAGATAATGAAAATTTATTGTTCTTACTAAGAAAAGCAAATGATTATACAGTAACACTGAAAAAAACTCCACCTGATTTATTGGCTCTGTTTTAATAAAACAGAAAGAATACAATGAATTATTGCTAAAAGTTTTAAGGTTTGAAGCCATATCTGCACTTTGCTTGTTTTCTAAGACCAGAGCTTGGTTTTAGTTATATTTATTTTATTGTTTTAAACTCATATTTTGTTAGTGCTTCCCTCCCATTCTTGGCAGTGGGAGAACATGATGTGCAGAGATTGACTGAAACATCTTCAGTTAAACAAATCTTCCCAAGGTAAAGAGCGTGTTTTTTGCATCATTACAAAAAGTGTACTAAACTTCATTACATACTCTTTCACAAAAAGGCTGAGCAAGGTGATTCTAGTTTTCCTTGGTTATCTGTGTGGTAAAGCACAAAATTAAAAAGCAAAGAGATCATTAAGAGATTCAAGCAAGAAGTATCAGGACAATTTTCCTGAAAGAAAAGACTTTTGGTAGAAGAGTGAAAGTTTAAAGATACTTTTGACTACTTTGAGACTGTTGACTAAAAAAGGCAAAAAAAACCAAAATAGGATTGGTTTTGTTTCTCAAATTCCACCATGTNATACTTTTAGACATATTGTTTGAGTATTTTTGATAGCCAACTTTTTTATCTTCTACTCCTCTGGCACACGTTTGATCTGCTACATCTGTTTCACGATGTTTAGCAATCAAGTTGATCTGAGTCCTCAGTGGTAAGTCCCTAATTGTCTGCTCACTAGGTATTTCCAAGCTGTTTGTGCATAAGATTTTTTCTCTTTTTCCAGTGCACCGGTTTACAGATCATCATTTCAGAGACACACAGTATCTGAACATTCAGGGTGTTAAAGATTTTGAAACAAGTACCCTGCAATTTGGATAACAGATGTACAGAGCTTTAGACAAAGCCATGCCCCCTGGAAGATATCTTTGGGATTCAGGTCAATTGCCTGTCATGATTTACATCTTTTGCCAGAAATGTCTCCTCCTATTTTTTCTCTGAAAAGAAAATCATCAACAGGCAGTTCCTTGCAGATTTTTCTGGTTCACAGTTATGTAAAAAATCTCCAGTATTCCCTGTCTTCAGCATTTTAATCTCTTGTGTGCTTGCATTGTCCACTCTTCATAGATTTTAAAGCAATTTAGTAATCAGGCAATCCATATACCTCTTTTTTTTAAAGTCTGTCTTTTGCAGATAAATTAACTGTGCACACTAGAGTTTTATTCTTCTCTAACAGAACATTTTTATGTTATCCGGTGCTCATGTTTGCCTTAATGGCATGTAGTACTAATGTTACTGTGATAATTTTTACAAAGTCCACATACTTTAAGTGGTTATGATGCTTGTAATGCTGTAGCATCAGTTGGTAGCAGATTAACTGTAAAATAAATTTTCAAACCTATACCTTTACATTATATAATGAATTGTGAAGGACTCTAAAATTCTTTGTGCTTAAGGTGCAGAGGAAAACATAAGAAAAATATTATTGCTCTTGCTTTTCACTTCCATGATGCAAATTACATTTGAGAGCAAATTCCATGGGAAATCACCTGTATCTTCATCAGTGTCTCTGCATAGTCAAGTGCTGGAAGTTATGTCTGGCTAATACTTTTGTCAGCTGTCATGAACTCTGAGTGGTGATTATTAAACCAAGGGCAGCTTTCATTCCTTCACAGTGCAGCAGTTTTACTGAGGTTCAGTTCTTGGTACAAACAGTCATTTGATTTACAAAAGCTGAGACTATGACAGACAAAATGAGAGCTGTCTGTGTATCTTTTTGACTGGTGATGTGATTGTGTTGCTGCTGTGATAAAGTATCATGTATTTACATTGAAAAGAAGAGTTTTATACTATTTCTAGCCTTGTTCTAAATGTATTCATGGTTTAACTTCCACTGTCTGTTCCAAATTTATCTGATTGTCTCAGGAAGTCTGATAGAACAACAGCTGACATCTGTGGATGCTTTTCCTCTCACAAACAATCAGCTAAAATCAACTCAAAAAGAAGCATCTGTCACTGTCACAGAAGCACAGATGAAGAGAAGAGTTGTGGAAAGGATGGGAAGACATAAGTAAAGTATACTTTGTGGGCGGGGAATGGAACAGATGTGTTATTTAAACCTAGTTACACCATTACTTCACAATTTTATGTGGTTTTGGTTTGTTGGTTTGGTTTGTTGAAAAGTGGCATCTTGATATTCCAAGTAACCCACAATGTTTTGGGTATTTTGATTAGGTGGGGATTTGGGGGGAGGAAGGCAGCTAAATCAGCTTCTTTCAGGATGAGAACATTTTTGGGGTATTAATTGGACCTGTAGCCAGAAGAAAATATGACTGAATTAGAGGAGGTTGAGGGGAGACCTTACTGCGCTTCACAGTTACCTGAAAGGAAATTGCAGCATGGTGGGGGTCAGTGTCTCCATCCAAATAACAGGTCAAGAGGAAATGACTTCAAGATGCACCAGACGAGGGTTAGCTTGGATATAAGGAAAAAAATTCTTCACCTAAAGGATTGTCCAACACTGCAACAGGCTGCCTGGGGAAGTGGTTGAGTTACCATCCCTGAAGGTATCTAAAACTTTTGTAAATCTGGCACTTAGTGACGTGGTTTACTGGTGCACATTGTGGTGGGTTAACTGCTGGACTCAATGATCTTGGACTTATGTCCAACCTAAATGACTCTATGGTACTATAAATTAATGCCTGAAGCTAAAACTAGTTGTAGCTCCCTTGCTTTATGAAGGCTGGAGGTTAACCAAGGTAACTAGGTCTTGATCCTGGGAGCTGTGCTTATCTAAACATCCCTTTTTGGCAGTTGAATTATTCAAATATGAAAGGACTGGATGAGGTACTTTTTCCTCCTTTAGAAATCCACAAGTGAAAATCCTCTGTTTTTATCAACATGCATTCCTCTTCTCAGTGATCAGCAGCCCTATGAAGAGTCTAGTGAAGTTGTAGTTACAAGTTATACATGCAGCTAATCTGTAATAGCACAATCTATGCTATTACATTCTGACTTATTATTATATCTTGAGTTAATGATTTCCTTTCAAATTAATCAACGCATTCAGTGTCATATTAAAATGGTTTGGCTTCTGAGATGTCCTGTGGAAAGCATCAGTTTAAATATTAAAGACTTTGGTTATAAATTTTGGGGAACACAATGGAATCCCTTCCTGGTGGTAGTAGGTGACAAAACAGTATAATGTTCTTCAGTAAGAACATAGGTGATGCAATAGTGCAATAACTGTTAGTAAATATTGATTTTCAATTAATTCTTGCAAATTAATGTGTGACTATTCATGTAAGCAATATTTGAAAGTAGGAAGTTAGAAAAACTATGGTGGGACATAATCTTTTATCAAAGAATATTTAAGTTTGGGAAAATTAGCAGAAGAATTCACACATATTATTTTCAAGATAAAAAAGCATATAAGAATGAGATTTGTAGTATAGAAAGCTTTTAACCCTTTCAGTTCAACAGTAACTATTTCCTTTTTGTTGCAGTGGCTATAAATGTGTTTATTTTTTTCACTAAATTTAAACTGGCAGCAAATATTTATGTGAATTACTGAGTCTGACATCTAATTAACACAGTCTTTATAGGTTTAATGAGTAGTGATAAATTTCTATCCTTTCTTTGGCACATTTTAATTAGTTCTAATTATGAGTGAAGTGACCTGAAAAGCTTGTTGTCTCATGGATTCATCATAAATTTCTGTAATTTATATATGTACAGATAGAATGAATTTTTATGGAATTGAAAAAACAAAGGTTATATAAAACATAACATCAGTCATATGGCATCCTTGTAAAACTCAAGTAAGCAAAGCATTGCATATAAATATTTGACTATGCTGCAGATGATGCTTAATAAAATAAATTTATTGTATTCTTGTCTGAAGAAAAAGCAAGCACAGAAATAACTTCATCTGTTGCTCACAACAGAAACATTGACTGCTGACATTCATCTTTAGTGACAGTATAAGTTTCAAACAGACAGTGTATGTGTTTAAAATATTTATTTATACAGATTTTTAGCACTGGATAGTTGCTGAAGTGAAATAAAAACAAATGAAAATATAATCCTAATTAAAAAGCACAATTGCAAATTGTTTTCCTTAATGTAAGTATTAAAAAACTTTCTCAGCCAAGACTATTCTTCCTTCACAGGGAATTTTGTAGTCTCTAGAGGGAGATATGAAAGAACTGTCAATGAGACTAATGCAATTTACATCACCTAGGACAGCATATGAAAGTACCCAAAAGATTCATCCATTTAAAGAAACATGTATTTCATTAAAGCTATATAAATGAAACATGTTGACATCTTACATAAATCTCAGTCAGATACCTTGTTTTAAAAAATATAATTTCATAAAATGGGACTATATATAGCATTTATCTTCGGTAAACTTGATCTTTCACTTCTTGTATGAGTAAGAAGTAAAATCTTTTGAGGCCCAGACTTGTAAAGTGCTACCCTTTGGGAGCTGATGGGATCCTGGAGCATATGGCATCCTGCAGGATTCATCACTCTTCGTGCTGTGAAGCACAATGTCCTAGTTTTCTGGCATCTTTCATCCTAACTCCTAAAGTCTGACACCTACTACATGACCATGCAGAATATCTGAAGATATGAAAGAGAGAAGAAACCAGGTAGGGGGTTTTGACTGAATTTAAAAAAAAAAGGAGTAAAAGTAATATCACTTGTTAATACCATGAGAAAAACCTGAATAGTTTCTATTAAGGGTAGCTAAAAGATTCATATTCAGAAGTCAGAATAATATGTGAGTGTGTCTGTTTACACATCTTAGGTTCAAATGGTCTTTCCTGCAATTGCCAAAGTGCTGAACAAATTCCTAGCTTCTATATTAGCAGCAAAGTGATGATTCCTTTGGTGCACCTTGTTACTTTCATGTAAAACAACACAAATTTGGACAGCCCCTGCTGAAGAACATATGGTAAAATTACCAAATAAGAACTTTTGTTGAACCTATGCCCCATATGTAGCAGCTTGTGAATTGTAGGGGTGGAGAGGGAGCAGTTGAGAATACCTTTGTTAGCCTTTCCTTCCTAATCTGTATCCCTTTGATTATGGTTGCTTGAAATTGTTCTGTAATCTTAAGTGTAGTCTCAGTCAGTCCAGAGATAATAACTGGACTAACCTGAAGTGATATAGATAAGAACAGAGCTCTAAAAGGAAGAATAGTCACATTAAAAAGAACAAGGGAATAAAAGTTGAAACAATGCCTGGATTGTAAACTTTAGATACTTTGTAAAGTTGGGATTTTTTTCCCTCAGAAAGTCTCTTGAAGCTAATATTAAAACTAAATTGTGTCCCTGTCAAGGTCATGTCTCAGTTTTTTTGTAACGCCTTATTTTAAGGAACTTCCTTCTTTATTCAGTCCTTTTACAGTGTTTACTAGTTTGGTTGTCCGCCTTCATTTTCACTGATTTTTTTTTTTCTATTTTCTTTGTGAAAGATAAGTAAATTGCTCTCAATTAGTCTTCATAATGATTGATGACAGTGCCTTGTTTAATTTTTTTTTAATGTTTTTGTCTTGTCTTGGCTATGCAAGGATGTCTAGCATTTGTTAATACAGACAGCAATTGCAAGTACAAACAACTCACTTTTTTAGTGATGAGAAAGTTGTACCAGGTCACATGTGCAGCTAGGAGTTTGTTTCCTAGAGAACACTCACTTTTGCTTTATTAGGCTGGTTTTAAACAGAAAAAAATATGGAGTTTTTGTCAGTTGTATTAGGACTGTAGACCAGATCTGATCAGGAGGATTCTTTCTCACAATAATTCTATATTTTATTCTTTGAGTGTGGTTTGTACAGTCTTAGAAAATTACTTAAGAGTTAATATTTCACTCCAAATGGCACAGACAAAATTTCAGAATATATTATTCTGGAAGAAATTTATTAATAGTAGAGAACTTCTTTGCTAGGGATCATTAGATGGTCCTTAGAAGGTAGGAAAAGTTTGACCCCCTATTTTAACTATTTGTTCCTTTGTGGTTTTCCAATTTTTTTCAGGATCTTGTCCCTTTTAGTCATTAATTTAACCTTATTCCAAGGACTGTTTTCTCAGTCCTTGGTAAATCTCAGATGTAGAGTTTGTTTGATCTGTGGCCTTTCTTTTCAAGCCATTTATTCTGTTTAGATAGCTGAAGTAGCTTCAACTTTCACTTAATTTAAATTTAGTTTTCCTTCTTCAGATGCACTATTCTACAAAATGAGTAAATCGAGTATTTTTGGTGTGGCATTTTGAAACTGGGCTATGAAGATGCAAATGAGAGCCTCAGCACATGAACATCAGACATGTGAATACTATTTCTGAGATGGAATGTTAACTCGTCCAACACTTTAGAATATAAAGGAACCAGACTTTAGCATCTCAGTTTTTTGAGCTGACTTTATTTGATCTCCTGCTAAACTCATCAGGAGCAAAACAATGAAATAAATATTGTAAGAATCAGCATTAAAATTATTCAGCGTGTGAATCTGAGACAGATCCTGGAATAATTGACTTTGCTTTATTAATGCTGTTCATGTCTTTTCCATTGTTCTTGGTACTTATGCTGTCATCAAGAAAAAAAAAAATAGTTAAATGCTAAATCTTCTCCACTGTATATGAACAGAGATAACTCCTTGGACTCTGTTCGAGGACATAATTTGATCTTTATTGTAAGTTCTGTCAAATCTGCTCTGTAAATTGGGAAGGAATAATGACAGGGGATACATCATTGTCCTTACTAATTCTGTGGACACTTAATGATGACATACTTTAACATTGGACAGGTATCACTTTCAAATGGTGGAATTTCCTTTTTAGGATATCTCTAGTACATTTCTAGGTCAATGTATTGTGTTAAGGGCCTGACCATGCTGGTTTGGAATGTGTATGCACATATACTTACAGTGCAAGTAAACACTTTCCCATTTACAACAGGAAGATGTGGTCTAAGTGGTGTGAGATCTGAAGTAAATTGGTGTGTCAAACAGTGATCTCAAATATGTTTGTTTGTAGTGTTGGGAAGAAGTTAATAGAAACAACATTTGTCACATGCACTATATTTTCTGGTTTTGATTGTTCATAAATCAAAACAGTGTTGTTGAAAGGATGTATGAATGAAATTAAGCTTTCCACTTAAAAATGGCCAGACCCAGGCAGACCAGTGAAGCCAGTCAAATGGTAAAGAGGATATCAATATATTTAATACTAGAAAAGGAACATCATATATATGATCTACTGCATTTTTATTGCTCATTAAAAAGTTGCATAGTTCCTTATTTTTAAAGGTATTTATTCAGGTCTTCAGAGTTTGACTTAATCTAAATTTCACTGGCAACAGGTGAAACTGAAAGCTAGTAAAGAATTTAGGTGCTTTAAAGTTGGATTTAGGCTTTCAAGTCCAAAATTGTTATTAAGAAATATTAAATTTATTGATACTATGGCTCAGACTATTTTAAAGTATTTAGATGCTTTCTTGATTAGTTTTAGTATTTTTCTTTGGCTGTAGAGAGAAGGTAGTTTTGGCATTTCTTAAGCCCTAACAGAATCCAATACCTAGATGACACTCCAATTTTTGAAGGCCAAATTATTACGCCTCTTTGGCATAGACAAGGTCTTGCTTCTCTGGAAATACAGCAGTGGCAATTTTGTTTCAGGGGAAGGTATAGGATAACATTTTCATGAAACAAACAATTGTGTAGACTGTTTGCCTGGAAAATAAGAAAGCCAGTGATTGATTGGAAAATAAATAGACCTGTATGCCTTAGCTGGTAGAAGAGAGACTCTCTCCTTTCTCTTTTGCTTTTTGCATTTTTTTCATTTCACTTTTATTACATTCTCTTTTCTTAGAAATAATTTACAGATTATTTAAGATAAGAATTACAGTATGTCATACATGAGGATGTTACCTGGCCTAAGGGGAATTTCTACTATCTCAATTGCATCCTTTTCATCTGCTATAGCCATGAAAAAGAAATATAAATTAGCCTGGTGAATGACAAACTTATGTGCTGGTTGTTCTTATTTGTATTAATGTTTAGAAGATTCTTGTTCGGAAAATGGAAAATTCAGAAAATTCTGGTTGGCCTGACTTTTTAGAGTTCTTCTCTCTTTTGAGAACTGTTTTAGTTTTTAATTTTTTTCACAAAGGTTTATCCAAATGAAAGAAGCAAAATATTACTTGTAGACCATATTAAATGAGCACTGTCCCATGATACAAAAAAACTCACAAAAATTCTAATCTGCTGCGGAACTTTATTGATTAAAAAAAGTCACAGATCCCCTAATAACACCCTATACTGATCTATGTAGAAATCTAAAAAGTATCTATTGATTGTTTTCTACCTGAAGGATTATTTTCTTCTGATAAATTGCTTTTGTGATGTGGAGTCCAACAAAAGCTATACTCGTGTAATTAAAAGAGAGTATGTATAGTCTTCTCTGTTACAGTAAATGAGAGGAAAGAAATTATTTAAATTTTAGGATTTAAGACTACTTTATGTATGGTGGTTGGACTTTTTCTATAATAAAAAGTTTGAAGATAATCCTGCTCTGTTCCCTCTGTGTCCAAGGACACAAAAGTGAGAACTAGATATTGGCCTGGGAAATGTACATGAAGTATTCAACTAGTTTCATTAGTATTATTATTTTCCAGTTATTACTATTTTTTTTGTTTTCTTTCCAATCATAGGTGCTGAAAAATGAATATACATTTAAAAGTCTCATCAACTGAAGTACCATCACTAAATTTAAATACACTTGAGCTTTGTAGTTCTTTCTCTTTTATACTTAGAAGTCATGATTATAGTGGTACTAGACTGGGCCAGCTTCTACTTTAAGTTGTTTATGGTGCTACTGCAGCTGTAAGGAGCAGGATTAATTCCATGATTGACATAATTTATAGAAACTCTGGTCAGTGTATAAAGCAATAGGTTTTTTCCACTGGTTTCTTATTCCAAGTGGCTTCACTGGGTAGCTTTGTTTAGCCTGCTTGCAAAAGACAAAGATATGGCTGGTTTATGATCGAGACTGCACTTAAAAGAAGTGGTGGCTCTGTCTCTTTAAAAGAAAAAGAAAGAAAAGTTTTTGTTCCCAACAATCTGAATGTATTGGGCAGCTGGGCAGCTAACAGTAGTGTAATATACTTACAGTAGTAAGTAATTACACTGGTAACTTAGCAATATGCATTTACTATTTAGCATAGACTAAATAAAGTTATATAATTCTACTCCAAAATAGACACTAACATGCAATAAATTAAGGAGCTGCTGATACTTAAAACATACAAGGTAAAATTCTTAGTTCTGAGAAGTTCTATTGCTGCAATATTTAAAGAACGTTTTTCTTTACACTACCTTCGAGCATGTTTTTGTGGGAAATGTTTACTTGCGTTGGTCCTCAGTCTGCTTTTTAAACCCCCTTCTCTATTGGCATTGTGGACATCCCCTTGTCAAGGTGCAGATTTATGATTAGCAGAGTTGTAAAGATTGCTTTATTGGCCTTCCTACCTGTTTGTACTGGGAACTCTCTTTCACTGGTTTTCTGGTGCTGGAGTTGGGAGGGGACACAGATGGGACAGCTGAAAACAACTGACCAAAGGGGTATTCCAGACCATGTGAGATTGTGGCTAGTGCGTAAACTGGGGGGAAGAAGTAGGAAGGAAGGATATTTGGAGTGATGGTGTTTGTCTTCCTAAGCTGCTGTTAACGTGATGGGACCCTGCTTTCCTGGGCATGGCTGAACACCTGCCTGCCCGTGGGAAGGGATGAATCCAACCCACAAGTTTTACTCTTCCAGTTCTCTCCCCAGCCCCACCAGGGGGGAGTGAGCGAGCATTATGTGGTGCTTAGTTGCCAGCTGCAGTTAAACCACAACAACTTGCACGTAGACACGTGAAGTAATTTGGTGAGACATTTTAGTGTCATGGCAGGTGTAAGGCTGAATTCACTGTGCTAGCATCTTTATCTGCAGTAGATGAAAAATAAAATGTCATTCATAACAAATGAAGAGCAAAATTGTGATCTGCATTAAGATGGTTGGGATACTAGCTCTGTGAAAAAATAGCAAAAATTAAACCAGCTCAGGACTAGAGGGATGACTAAGAAGGCTATCTTATGGCAAAGAGTCACTGTCACTGTTCACAGTCTTTTGGCTGTAGTCAAAATTGGGCTCACGTATTATTCACACAGGAAAATTTGACTACAGTATGCTGAATAATAAGTGTCCAGCTGGATTTGTTACAATCAGAGTGAATATTTTTCTTGATATATTTTTCCCCACACAAAACCCCAAGATTTCTCTTATGCCCAGTCTTTAATGGTGCTTAAATTAGATTTTATTTATGCTTAATTCAGTACATTAGAGAGTTGTCTGAAATCCACTCAGAGTGAATTTCGCTGGAATTTATTTTTCTAATTTTTTATACTATACCAAGGGCACCAGAATTTATGAGAATTCAGGGGTAGACTTTTCTTTAAAATCTGACACTTTTATTATTGGGTCTTGCACTTGTCCTATTGTATTTTTGCAGATAATAAAAATAGGAGGAGTTAATGTGTATAGTAACAGAATGCATCATCATTCTAGAGGCTTGCCATCAGGGAAATTAAGATTAGAAATGCATGGCTTTTCCATGCACCTCTTATCACTGCATGTGCTTTCTAAGATGCAGAAAAGTAGAAGACTCTTCTAGAGAGAAAAAAATTGGCAGTAATCTCAATGGGTAGTAAGTGAAGAGAGACTGTGTATGCATTTTGTGCCAGTAACATTTAAAAGAGGTTTGCTTGCACTTGAATACTGCTGGAAGATGGCCACTAATCCTAAAGTTCTTAACTGCTTTTTATATAGCAGCTGAATGTGGCCAATGGTTCTCTAGCCACCTGAGCAGCTTTCTGCTTTTTACTGTGTCCAGCATGACCAAAAAGGCACGCAACAAAATGAAGAGAAATAATGTAGCTGGCTTGATGCTTAAATACAGTCTAAGGAATGGAAACAGTCATCAGTTTTAGGGTGTTAATTAACCGTTGGGATTTTGCACTTCACAAGTGTGTAAAAGTTGCTTGTTTATAGTGAAGACGGGGAAGGGGAGGAACGGGCACAAGTCTCCTAATCGCAGATTTTCCAGACTTTTTATGCTACAGGTCCTACAGGCAGTTGTGCTACATAACAGATATTGCAGCAAGTGAGGGTTTGAATTAATGGTATTCAACAGAGGCAGAAGGGAAGGGAAAATGATGGAGGAATGTCATAAGATCTGTGGGGACTTCTGTGTGTGATGGGAACTCCATAGGAGTGGCAGAGCCAGGTAAAGGAGCTGAGATGTCATATCAGGATCTAATGAACAATAGTTCATTTACCCTTCACGATCCTGGGGAGAAAGTTACAATCGATAACATCAGTAAGGTTTCAACTAAAAATTGCATGTGTGCAGAGGGCACTCTGGATTCTACCATCCCCTAGTGTTTGGTGTTTGAAATTGCTGTAAAATAAAGCTTTAAAAAAAACAATTGCTAATATTGAATTTTATTAAAGTAAAATTTGTGATAATATGTTAAAAAAACCTGCTTTTCTATCAATATGTGGTAGATATCTGAGGACATAGTCTGAACACTATATTTTAATAATTTCTTTTAAAATCATTCCTACAGTAATACAGGGCCATAAAATCTTTTGCATATCAGGCTTATGCTGTATACCATAGAGGAAGTAATAAAACACATATGCAAAATGACACACTACAATAAATGAAGTTTGAACTCTTAAAATAGATGATTTATCGGACCTTTTAGCAAGCTTTCCAAATTATTAAAAATAAGCATCTTTCAGTGATTATGTTTTCAGACAGGGCAGTTTTTTAGACATCTCAGAATGGCATCTGCCAAAAAAAAAGAAAGTCAAATTATTAATGAAAGAATGTACCTTTCCTGTCCAAAAAAAAAAAAAATCAAAAACCTGTTCTAATCAAAAACACTCCCTATTCATAAGGGCAGGGGGAATCTTCATTTTGTATAATGTAAAATGAAAAATGTCTTGAAAACTAATCTCCACATACTGAGGCCTGACATGCTATGGAATGATGTTTGATGACTAAATGACATCCTGTGGAATCTTGCCAGGTTTTTTTTGCAAAAATCAGCATTTTTCTCAAATAATAATGAGACGTAACTGTCAGGTAAGACAAGCTAAGTGTGTTATCAGAGAAAATGACAGTTGCAGTTACGTACATTACATGGTGTTTGCTTGGAAGTCTTTTCACTTATCAGCAAGGAGAGTGGAGCACTACAAGCACTGCACAAACTGAGTTTCTTACCAGCTTTAGAAAGATTATCCACCCTTTGTATTGTCATATAATTAGAGGCTTTTCTCTTTGCAGAAATTGGGTGTGCCACATAAAGTATGACCCAGTAATGAATGGGCTGCCAGACAAGTTGGCACAAAGATGATCCTTTTCCACTTATTTTTCTGAGCTGTTGAATTTAATTTGAATTCCTATTCAGGTTGCTTAAATAAAAAAGCTTATAACCACTTCCCACTGCTAAACACTTCACTTAGATTTTGGAGATATAAACCTAAAATCTGTATACATGATTGAAAGTTATTTTCCCAAGTACTTTATAAATAAATACTCTAGAAAGCAAGCCAGGCAAAACAGCTGGGTCATATTCAGTCTTCACTCACAGGTGCAAAATCTTCTTCCTAATCTCTCTTTTTATCATCAAAGAACTTATCCCTAGTGTATGCTTTATTTTTGTGTCCCCTTTTTATCTATCCCAAGTAATTCAAGGACTGCAGGATAGTTTTTCAGTCTAATAAGTCTTACTATTTGAAAGCTTTTGAGATACCATTTCATTCCAGGTGGAATCTCCTCTCCAAGTATACGGAGGGGATAAGTTTACTTCTATGTTTCATACAGTAATTTTTTTGCTTTATTAAAAAAGCTCTTCCTGTCCTCTTGTGGCAGCTGCTTTCTACATGCTCCCATTTATTTTTTGGTAAGAAGAAATTAAAATGGAAAACATTAATGTGGTGTCACCAGTGTTGTGTGGTACAGACTTGTTTGATGACATGGTAGTTCTGCTTCATAAGTCACTCTCTGTTTCCATACCCATCCATTTGAATGTGATTTTCTCTTCATTTATAGCATATAAAAGACTGCTGTCCTAATTTCTACTCTTTTAAAAATTTTTTCAGAAGTTTTTGATATCTTTATCAATATCTATATTTTATGGCTTGATTTGCTTTACCCATATTTCTAATGAATCCTATCCTTTTGTTGATTTCTGTATTCCGACCTGCTTATATCACCATGAATTTTATTAGTACTTATGCAAGTGGTTAATGCATTGAACAACTGGAACTCAGACTAGGTCCAGAAACCCAGATCCTTATCTATATCTAGACTTAATCTGCAGCATTTTATCAGAAGGCTTTTAAGATATGGTGCTGAAAGATTATTTAATATTGTTTAGAAAGCATGTCTCTACCCCTCTGGTCTCTTTCACATTCTCATGTAAAATAGAAACATTCTGGGTTGTATTTGATCTGGAATTTCATAATGATGTGAATATCTTAAGATTCAGACTCCTAGTCACTTCATCAGGGGAAATCAATGGAATCCTTCAGTATTTTCATTAGATTTGAATTTGAAATTTGAGGTAACTGTTCTATGCCAAATGTTGCCTTTCTGTCAGAAATATGAAAGTGTCTGATTCAAGTCCCTACTCTACTTGCTACATGGCAGGTTTGAAACTGGAGTTTCCTATTGCCCCACTTTTTTTTCTACTTTTCTTTCAGAAGTGACCTGGGAACGCAGGACCCTGTGGGAGGTAAGTGGCAAGCTGGCAAGACAGCTCCAGTTCTCCAGTGCGGACATGATTCATCTTCAGTAAGCACATGGGAAACTGCAGCTTTATCTGACCTAAGTATGACACCTTAAGGAGACAAAGTGCTATTCCTATAACTTTTCTAGCCTGTGGTATCTGTATGGAGCAACAAAAAACCCCTTTATCAAGTTTATGGGTTCATCTGTATTAATATTTTACCTCAGATCAGAAATGATCTTTTAGAGCTAATATTCTGATCATCCTGATTTTCCAGCCTGGTATTGAATGGTGATCCTATAGTACACAAGGAGGGTTTTTGTTTATATGACAGTAAAAGATTTTAAAAATGCTATAGCAGCATGCATGAGATGACCTAATGCATAATGGCTGTTTGATCTGTTGAAATCAAGGCTAGAGCTATGTCAAAATAAAACATGCTGAAATACTTACTATGTAGATCTCAGGTCCCTGGCCTGAGGAAGTTTTTTTCTCTAGATTCATTCCCCGCTATCTTCTAATGTCCATATGACTACCTTATTACTGTAATGTCTCCTGATGAGTCATTCAAGCCTGTTTTTTCATAGGTTGGAGTACATGGAAGTAAGTTTTGCCCACTGATATTGCAGAACCTTATAGAAATCTTATCTACAGGAAAATAGCATTTTGCTATACTCCATACTGTTAGCAAAGATGTTAAAATCAATAATATGTAAAGGCCATCTTCCCTTTTAATACAAGTTTTATTAGTCATTATATGAAGCTTTCAGGTTTTTGGGGTTTGGGGTTCTTTTTCCTAGTGATTTTATTCAGTTACTGTTTGATCTGCAAGACACCTATTCTCTTTTATTTATTGTCTCCCCTCCTGCTCCTGATGTTTCACCCCAAATTTGTTTTCCATCCTTGCTATGAATAAGCCAGGTTGCAATCAGCCTCTCAGAACAGTTTAAGTGAAGTGCATTGTAGGGTGGGAGTAGAAATGTTTCTGCTAATAAATTATCCATAAGTATTTCAGCTTTTCCCAAGGTATCTTCCCATGTGAAAATAAATATTGATTTTTTTTAATTATTCATTTTTCAAAGGATCTTGTTTTCATCTCTGTGAGAAATCAGATGCTTCAAATTAAGCTAGTCTATAATACGCTTCAAATTTACCAGAAGGGATTAGCATAGCTTTTATAGCTCAATTTTTGTTAATAGTATTTCCAGTCAAGGATTCTGTGATTTCAGTAATAACTGAATTTTTTAATAGTCATAAATCTCATAAGGTTTTTATATGTATATTTAATGTAGAGGAAGGTCAAACAACTTTTCCCAAATGAACTAGCAGGTGAAAAATTTGAGGTGAAGCTTCAAATTCTGCACATGGGGAAACAAGTGAAATAAAAACAGACGAAAAGAAAAACCACGGCCAAATCATTGTTCCAATACATTAAAAGCTCTAATAAAAGGTAAAGTATTTCTGAAACAAAATGAGCAAAACACTGTATTCTAAACTCCACTCTGAATATGGGTTCCATTTGCTTACATGCTCTTATAATACATAAGATAATAAACTCATTCAAAGAACAAATTGAACTCTATTTTTGACATTTCAACTTAAGCAGAAAAGGAAGGGAAAAACTAACTCTATCTCTACAACTCTGAAGCAAGTAGACTATGAGTATGGCTGTGCAGTACCTTTGTTTAGAATGGTTTTAGCTTCTGGAGGGTTTAGATTTGTGTTCCAGAAAATTCTCTCTGTGCAGTCATGAACACTGTGATCTCAGAGGGTTTTTTTACAGGCATAAGACTGTCTTATCTGTGGATTATCCTGCTGCTTTGGGGTGGGTTTTCTGTTGTCTAGCTGCCCTAATGTTTTCCTGCCATCATGTGCTACTATTGTGAATTTAATGAACAGCTTATGATTTGTCAGGGATCTTAAGCAACAAGGTCTAGCATATCTATAACTATGTCCACTTTAGTGTTTAATATTAGATAAGGAGTCTTTTTACAGTTGTGCTTAAGTTCACTTCGAAGTGTTTTCAGAATGCTCTGACTCAATTCTTTCCTGATGGCCCTGAATTGGTAAGAGGTGTTGTCCTGTTAGAGCACAGCTAATGAGCTCTGACCTCTAGTGGGCACTTGCTCACAGGAGCAAATGGGAATTAGTCAGCTATGATCCTTTCAAATATATATATATAAATACAAAACATGGACTGCTGGTCTTCTGCAGAGAATGATTCCCTCTACAAATTTCACTGCCATTATGCCATGCTACTTGCACAATTAGACATAGTCCATGCTCATCCTCCTTCGACTGTTGTATTTTCTACTTCTTTAGTGATGGCAAGAATGTATCTTCTGTAGCTCATATGACTCAGAGAGGATCTGTAAGCTGACAGAAAAAAAAAGCTTTAAAGAAAACCAAGAATTTTTAGATTCAGTGATCTCAGCTGGATTGAGCTTCAGAAGTATCAAGGACAGCCTAAGACAGATAAAAATAGAGTGGATATTTGATTTAATGCAGCTATTTTAATTCCAATATCAGATAAGAATGCTATGTTTGAAACTATTTCTTTGCTTCTTAGTAAATGCTCATTTCACTGATTTCAGCAGAGATTACATGACAAGGTCAGAGATCAGCCTTCATCCAAAAGCCACTTCTGCTGTGAATCTGGCACATTCAGTTCAAGATTTCTACCCCAGTAAACAAGCATGTTTTAGTATTTTTTTCAACCTGCCAGTTTTACAAATTGGAATTTTAAACTAATGCATAGTTGTCAAGCATGTCAAGGTGGGGGAAATTCACTAGGGTAGAACAAAAGTATAATTTATTGACTGCAGTATTTTCCAAATTATTTAAATGTTATTCCTTTCCTGTCTCCTTTCTCTGAACTTACTATACCCTACTGAGAAGTAAAAACACGAGTTTGTGGCAAACACCTCCATACAAATGAGTACATTTGGTTTATTATTCAGCGAAATGAAGGGCAATAGAAGGTCTTGCTATTCACAGAAATAAACCCACATGTGGTTTGGTTTGATGTGGTTTCCCCTGTCTGTGCTTATGACAAAGAAAGCATGAAACCCATTATGTTTGAAACTGGTTCCAGTTTAAGTCCTGTGTAAGAAATGGCAAAAGGACAAAACACAAGTGATCGGTGTTCCAAGGCTGGTAACCTCTGCCTGCTATTCCACCCATACAGAGATCCATCCATTTTTTGCCTGTGGAAGCTGACTTACTGGAGCACTCCCAACAAATGCCAGAAGTAATAGCTCACAGTTTTCAGTTCCTTGACTCTAAACCCAGTGGTCTTCCAGTGTTTTCCAAGCTTTGTTTCACCCCACTTGCTGTCCGCAGTAACCTGGACCTTGCATCTGTTATCTGTTTATTTCTAGATTTTCAGCTCTACTTGCGAGGTTTTGTTTCATAGCTGAGAACATTTTTCTACATTTCTTATCATCTTGGTCTGCTGCTCAAATGCCCTGTATTTCCTGGAGTTCTTTCAGGCTTGTTCACTACTTTTGGGCTAACTGTTTCAAGGACTTTCTACACAAACTTTAGGTTTGTCTTAATTAAAACTCTCAGAAGATCAAATACATGTTCGATTAAAGAGCTTGCTAGGATCACCACATATTCAGAAGAAGATGGAAGCAGTGAAAGGTAGAGAATCCACACAGGATGCAATAAATATTTACCCATTCCATATCTTATGCTAACATTTATAATAGTATATTCTTGTGAAAGTATTCCTTGGGAAAGATTCTTCCTCAAAATATTCCCTTTAATAGCTTTAGTAAATTTTAAAGAACTCTTGAAAGATGTGTTATCCATTTGGGTCTTGATTAGCATTTCTTTTAGGCATTACTTTCAGACTTGTTAGTGTTATATTCAAGAAATAAGCTTGGTTTAGAAATGAGAGACAGGCTAATACTAAGGGAGAAAAAAAAACTCAGGTTTTTTTGCCTGAAAATTCTGCAGATAATGGCAGAAGGCAATTGCAAATGCTTTTTTTTATTGTCATATTTTTATTTCTGTGAATAAAGTAGACTGTTATCACCTTGTAAGACACATGTTTGTACGAGACTTCAGAGCTAAAGCAAACAGTATGCTCACTGTCAGTGAAGCAAACTTTGAAGGAAACTGGATGACCACTATGTTTACTATATGTTCTGCCAACTGTGTTGCAAATTAATGTACTGAAGACTGCTGAGCAAAATGATTTGCAGATTTTCAAACTGAGTGTGAACTTCCAGGATAAATATAGGTTTATAGATCAAACGCTTGGCAGTGCTGAGAACATTGAGAGTCATGGCAGCTTCCCACAGAAGGAAATGGTGTTTTATATGACCTTCCAGGCATCTTCCATGTGGATTAGCACAGACAAAGTCTCTGGATTGATGATACCAGTCACAGATTCAGTAAGAAATGTATATGTGTTTATTACTGGAGTGTAAAGGGCATCTTTGCATCTTCATGGCAGTCCTCTAAAAAATATGTTGATTTCTGTGTTCCAGCTGCAATTCTCAAAACTGCTCTGTGAAAGCCAGTCTTGACTAGAGCAATAGCCATTGGAGCCTGTGTAAACCATCTGAGAATCTGTGATGTTGATAATGAAACAAAATTTGAATTTTGGCCTAATTCTTCAGGGCATGGAGGACTGTCAGTTTCACTAATAAGATCTGAGGACACTCAGAATTTTTTTGCAGAGAACTCAACACCTTGGAGAAATAGTCTCTGGATGGATTCCTATGAGATGTCCAACACAGATAATTACATTGAACAGATAATAAAGAAGTATTTGATGTTTTTGGTTACAATAAAACAGATGTTTTTGTGTCTGATCACTAACAACCAGAAACTGTGAGCTGAACAAAGTTTAAATTGCTTAAAGAGTGTGTAAATAATAGAATGAATTTTTAAAATTGCCTTCCAGTTTGGTTTTTCTTTTTAAGATACCAGAGACTGTGGGGTTTTGGTTTTTCTTTTTAACAAATATTAATATAGACTGGAAATGCTCAACCATGATGCCATACTTCAAATTGCCATCTATTCAAAGAGTATGGTTAAAAAGCAGAAAATGTGGCATCTGTTTAAAAAAAAAAAATGCATAACTCTGAAGATTGCTTGTCTTGCTTTAGAAATTATTTGCATTTATTTTATATTTATTTTAATAAAAATATAAATATCTAATAATAAGCATTGTATATATTTAAACAGCAGATTTTGCCCCAGAGCATTCTACATAGAATAGCTTCCAACCCCTACCCCACCCTCTGCCCGGTCTTCAATACACACGCTCTAGTGAAATTACAAAAGTGTTGCATGGTGTTATTTTGCTTCTGTTTTCCCTTTAAGTGGTTTGTTCCTATGTTAAAACCCCCTATTGATTATAGTAGTGGTTGCCCTAATCCCCGCCCTTACCCTATCAGTCAGCCCCAATCCCCTCCCATTCCTCTAGAATGTTCCCCATCCATCACCCTTATCCACTCCCCTACAATTGTCAATCCCNTTTTTTGCAGAGAACTCAACACCTTGGAGAAATAGTCTCTGGATGGATTCCTATGAGATGTCCAACACAGATAATTACATTGAACAGATAATAAAGAAGTATTTGATGTTTTTGGTTACAATAAAACAGATGTTTTTGTGTCTGATCACTAACAACCAGAAACTGTGAGCTGAACAAAGTTTAAATTGCTTAAAGAGTGTGTAAATAATAGAATGAATTTTTAAAATTGCCTTCCAGTTTGGTTTTTCTTTTTAAGATACCAGAGACTGTGGGGTTTTGGTTTTTCTTTTTAACAAATATTAATATAGACTGGAAATGCTCAACCATGATGCCATACTTCAAATTGCCATCTATTCAAAGAGTATGGTTAAAAAGCAGAAAATGTGGCATCTGTTTAAAAAAAAAAAATGCATAACTCTGAAGATTGCTTGTCTTGCTTTAGAAATTATTTGCATTTATTTTATATTTATTTTAATAAAAATATAAATATCTAATAATAAGCATTGTATATATTTAAACAGCAGATTTTGCCCCAGAGCATTCTACATAGAATAGCTTCCAACCCCTACCCCACCCTCTGCCCGGTCTTCAATACACACGCTCTAGTGAAATTACAAAAGTGTTGCATGGTGTTATTTTGCTTCTGTTTTCCCTTTAAGTGGTTTGTTCCTATGTTAAAACCCCCTATTGATTATAGTAGTGGTTGCCCTAATCCCCACCCTTACCCTATCAGTCAGCCCCAATCCCCTCCCATTCCTCTAGAATGTTCCCCATCCATCACCCTTATCCACTCCCCTACAATTGTCAATCCCCGCTGGCCCCTCCCAAACTTCCAGTGTGTTCTGTGTCAGTTATCCCCTCCTCGGTTGCTCATTTGATGTCTCTGTGTATTCCCCGCCTATGTTTCCCCATTGGTTAATTATGTATTCAGTCCCACCTTGTGTTCTGCCCCCTGAGCTGTTGTGATTGGTTGCTGTAATGTCCCCTCCCCTGGGGGAGGGCCCGTATTTAAGTTGCTGCAAGTCCTTTGTCTGTGCCTTTTGTGGTGTCCTCGTTTCCCCTTTGCTTGTCTCCTGTTCCCCTCGTCCCTCCAATAAACCTATCCTGGACCCACAAAAGGACTCCCCCTGATCCTTTATTCTTCCCCGGACGCGCTGTCAGCCAAGAGGGCTCTCAGCCCTAGCCGCACTCCTGGTTCTCTTCCATCTGGGAGGCGGCCCACTCTCGGCGCCGGTCTCGCCTGGAGAGCTAGCTGGGCGAGCCGAGCTCGGGTGGAAAAGGCGAGCCACGTCACAAAAGTGCCAATATTGATTTTTTTTTCTGTGCTGATGGATATGTCAGATAACATTTTCTCTTCTTAAGTCAATACTCAATTTTTTGAGACTCTGATAATGGAAAACTAAGTAATTTTAGTATAATTCTTGCCACTCTAATTACTAGAGCTAAACACAACATATTGTTTTATTGTATAACTTGCTGTAAGGTAGGAGATGGAGGCCATTTAGAATACTTTCTTCTTGCTTTAGAAAGTATTTTAGAATATTTTCTTCTTACTTTCTGTTTGGCTTTGCTACATGCTGTAGTAAGCAGTTACAGCATTAAGAGCAAATGCTGTGTAAATATGCTCTTGCAGGTACCTTTCTTCATGTTGGATGCAGGTAGAGAGCACTGGAGACACTGGAACCCTCAGGTAACCCTGGAACTTGCTGAAGAGGAGAGTGCTTTGGTTCTGTTTCATATTTAATAGTAGAGCTGCAATAGCTTGGTATTAATTTCAGAAGTATGTGATATGAACACTTTAACACAAACATGAGAGAAAAGGAAAAATATATGAACAGCTGGTTGAACTTGAGTTCACCTTGGAGATGACTGAGAAGATGGTGCTTTTAAAGACAAATTCTCAAGTACATGCTCTTCAGTATGCTGGTTAAAAATCCTTAGAATTGCAGAAGTATGGCTGAAGACTGGGAGTGAGTAATTGATGTACTTGATGTTAGGCAGAGACAATAATTGAAAGCTTTGTGATTTGGAACCAATTGAATGAAACACCTAACTGCCACCTGACGTCTGCCGTTTCAAGCCATGCATGGAGTTTTATACAAAGAAATAATTTTTTGGTGAAAATATAACTGAAATTGCAGCCTAATATTAGCATTGTTGTGACAGTGCTTACAAAACAGTGTAGGAATCTAATAGTAAGCCTTGATGCATGGTAATTCTTTCCACAACACTGATTCCTGTTGATCACCTCAAAGAGTACTCTGCACATTTCTTGGGTTCTCTGGGTGTGTTTCTGTGGAATTGGGACAGTTCCAGTAGTTTTAATTGTTCTTACCTTTTCAGGCTGCTCTTAATGTTGGGGTTTTTTCACTTTTCTCATAGAGGAGCATGTTTAAAAGTTCTCAGCTTCAGTAAGAGTAACCTGCCACTTAAAAAAATTGTCAAGTGCTTATGTGAGAGCTAATAACATGCACCAACATAGTGAATTTGAATTTAGTTCAAGCGGATGTATTCAGTGAGGCTTGTTAGTACATAAAGGAATTTCCCAAGTCTTATTTCGTAATTCCTAAGAATACAGGAAACCTTACCAAAGCAATAGTTGACACAGTTTTGTACAGTATTTGTACTTGCATGTGCATGGATAGGAGAGAAGAAGAAACTGGAAAATAACTTGATATTACAATTATTTTGAGCAGTGAAATAATTCCATGACCTGTTGTAATTTCTTTATTAATGTTGACCTATAAAATTTAGTTCTGCTGTCATGAACATTTTGAGACACAGTCTTGGTCACTCACTAATGACAAAATGTTTAAATGGGATCAAAAGAGATTCCAAGTATTCAAAGATGTGTATATACAATAATTAGCGGGAAGATGACTTAAACATTTTTAATTTAAGGATGATTTTGAGAAGGTCATAAGAAGGACAAACACAATAGTAGAATATCAATCCACCAAACATTTTAATTGTTTCTGCACTAATTTGCGAAGGGAAATAAACAGGAAGAGCTGAAATCTTAATTAATGATCACAACAGTGTCTCAATTGGCATATGAGACACTCAGTGGGATAATTCACATGATTAGAATATTAGTGGGCTTAATTTGCTCCAGAAACATCTGCAAGGTGGGGAAAATGAGAAAATGTATTGCTTTGCATGGCAAATAAGTCCATAAAGAGATGATGCACATGTTCTAGGTAAGGATAAAATGGTCAAATCAGCAGTGAATCACCAGATAAGGCTTGTCTCTTGGGAGGGGAAAAGTCCTTTTATTAAGGAAAAACAGGAAAGACAAAGCTTTCCACAGTACAGATAAAGGTAGTAAAAATATGTTTTAGAAAATATATAAAAGTCATAATTTACAGCACATTTTTTGTATATAAAATGGGGAGGAAGAAAAGGAAAACTAATTTAAATTATATATGTAATTCTAAATATTGTGAAAAAACGGCAGAAAATACTGAAGTACCAAAAATCCTGAGAATTACTGTGAAAAGAGACAGTTTACACGTCTCTGTGATTAGAAAATTGAGTTGTTAAGCAGTACCAATAGTAATAAAAAAAGTATCAGGCCTTGTGGGTACAACATTTGGAGAATAAAATAATTAAGGCCTGTTTCTAAAGTCTTTCAAATTAACACTCGGAATTCAAAGTAAACTTCTTGTATTCCTTCCTGAGCATTAAGCTTTTAATTTAATCAAGTTCAGTTTACAGTTTTCTTTCCTTGAAACGTTTTCCTTGGGGAAGGAGTATAGATCTGGGAAGCATGTATTTAGCTTCTTCATACAGGGGTTTGTAGAGACACTTGTGTTTATTAATGCTGTGTTTGCTGAAGGTGCTAAAAGCTCCCAAGCGCTCAAGGGAAGGCTGGACAAATTTTTGGAGGAGATAAACCCTAATGGTGGTTATATACTTTGAAAGATACATCTGGCTCAGGTAATCCTTGTACTGGCTGGAGCCTGGAAGGTAATTCAAAAGTGCTACCAGATATACATCCCTATTCTTTCCACTTCTGTCATGGAGACTTATATAAAAATCCTGCCCTGGCTTGGAGGAGTCCTTGCTGCAACCTACCATTCGTGTGAGCCTGGAGCCCCAGCTGGTGGAGACTTTGGATACTCTTCCTGTAGCAGGGCAAGTGGAACCAGTGGCTCTGCTGCTCCCTGGCAGATGCAGTGCATCAAGATGGTCACAGAGCTGGGAAGCTCTGCTTGACTTCTATAGCAAGGAAAAGGACATGGAATTATCCTAAAGAAAGTAGAGCCCTGGTGCAGAGGGCAGTGTAAGTTTTTTCCTTTATCTGCTCATATGAAACTTGACAGGTCACCTTTTTTTTTAAGAAAAGTATACAAACATGTCTCCTGTGTATTCTACTTGAAGGAGGTAATAATTTAGTCTTAATTCCATCAAAGATGGACTTTTTATTCTCATTCAGTATTTTCAGTTCATAAATTCAGGTTTTAAATAAATAGGTAGATAATGGCAAGTTTAAGCTAAGCAAGTATATTTGTGGTTAAATTGGTATTGAATTAAGTTCTTTAAATATTAGTTGCAGATTTTTATTTCTTCCTCAGCCTACTGAGATTATTGTTTGTACAGCAGGTTGTTAACAACTGGACTGGGAACATTTGGAAAATGTTAGCTATTGTGGGGCAGATATCAACACTAAATTATGTTCATAAATTTGGATTTCATGAGTTCTCACCTTTCCGATTATATGTTCTGGTGTTACTATTCTTAGTTTATCCTTTGTTGTGTTGTTTAATTTTGTGCATAGTTTCTAAATATGTGACACTAAGAAATTAACTTCAAATCCCTGTTACAAATTGAGGAGTGGATCTTGTATATTTGTTACATTATTGTCACCCCTTTTTCTGTTGTGTTCTACTATTTCAGCACAGCAAAGCTCCAGTTGCCTGAACAAACACTGACTTTTATATCACTGATAATCCATCAGTGATACAGAAAGAAAGGAAATAAAGGGCACCATTTTCACTGCAAGAAATTGCAAAAAACAGTTTTAATACCACCATGAAAATCTCAGGTCTATCGTGTGTGTGTGTGTGTGTGTGTGCACGTGTGTGGTCCCATGCATAATGTGAGACTAATATATTGTGTGGTGTTCCTAGGAATCTAGTGTCAGAACAAACAGGAATGGTAACCTATGTCCTTTAAGCCTTTTGAAATATATAATTTCTAGCTGTGGTAAATATCACAATTGCATAGGACATTCCAGTTTTCCCTCTTACTCATTTGTGGATGAATTTGGTTTTTGAGTAGTTGCTGAGATAGCTGCACAAACTCTCTGCCTCTCTGTGTTGCTCAGTCTTACAGTCTCTCAGGTGTCTCAGTCTCTCCTCACCAGGATGTAATCCTTCCAATGGCCTAGAAGGATATCCAGATGATGTTCTGAGGTGTTTTCATGGAAGAGTGTCACTGCCTATTTGTCAGGAAGGAAGCAAGGGAGAGCTGGCCTTTGGCAATTTCTTGTAGCGGCTTCTGTTTGAAGGAAACAGGCAGGAAAGACAGTGCAAGGAACAGGGCATCAGATGAAAAGCGATGCAGAGAACCTTACAGCTCAGGTTTACAGTATGGCACTAGAGAGAACACTCAGAAATGTGTAATAAGTGTTTATTTGACCTCTATGGAGTTCATGCATTGTGTCTGATTGTTTTGTGTTTCTTTCTTCATTGCAGTTCCAGTGATGGAGGTGAGGATCAGACACAGCCCAGAGATCCCTCATCATGGCTGTAGTGCCAGCTCTGGATCAGAAAGTATGTGGGCAGGAAGGAAAAGGCAGGGCACAGAAGGAAGGGTTAATGGGATGGCCTGAAGAAGCTCCTGAATGAAGCAGGGGCAGGTCTCTCCCTGCATGACTCTTAACGTTCTTTCTTGAATAGCTCTTCCTTCAGAGTAGTGTGAATTTAGATTAGTGCCACATCAGAGAGCTGTGCTTGAGCACAAGCCATGGTATTCCTGGGAGGCAAGAGTGTGAACTTCAGGCCCTGAGAGTAAACAGAAATAGTGTAGGTGTTCCAGACATTATGGAAAAGAAGATTGATACATATTACAGACAAAATAAATTACCTAAAGACCTGTAATTGCAGGGAGAAAAGATAATTACTTTGTGAACCATTATGATTCAAAATAATTCAACATCTTTTTGAAGCAGTGTTAATCCATGCGAGTCAACATATTGTAATCTATTTATTTAATTCTCCTGTGTGAAATTAACTGATGGAAAGAGTGATCGAGATTTTACTGTCCTTTTAAAAAAGTGTTTAAACAATAAAATCGTTTTCAACCAGAAACAAGTATAATTCCCCTTGAATGTGTGAAGTTAAATTACAGTCTTTGGTGTATTATTGTATTACTTTGCTTAAACCACTTTTTATTAACATGTTGTAAGTTTGGTAGGTCTCCCCAAGGCTGGTTTGGTTTGATTTTCTGGGTCATTTCTCACCACAGCTCTTTGTTTTGATAAATTCTTTTACAAAGAGTGCGGTGACATGCAATATACAATTTTCAATTTGTAATATTTGTCACAAAAAGGAGACTCTGAATATATTAATGACACCTTTTGATGTTTAGAACCTTTCTTTTTCCTGTTCCTGGATTTATTCTAGGTATTTCTCCTATGATGGATCATGAAAGAAATTTCCAATCTATTTAGCCTATATAAAGATAATCCTTTAACTCCTCAGAAATCAGGACAGTAATTTTATACAGTATGAAATAGGGTATGGAAAAGTAATTTGTGTGAAATGTCCTCACCTCTTACTGGCTATTTTAGGTTCACTTAATGACAATGCTGAGACAAAGTGTAGCTTGAGATTTCAGATATGTGCAGTGACAGCTACTATCTTAATTATCTATAGAGAGAACTTAAAACCACAGACCTGCAATACAAGTATTCATCTAGTAAATTTATAGGCACACACAAAAATGTTCCAAGGATATATTATGTGTGTATTTTCAAAGTAATTGCCAATATGTATTTTGAAATACAAATTTAATTTAGTATTAACAGGTAGTGTGAGGAGAACTATGTATTTGCCTTTTAATATCTGTTTTAGTCCCATCACTCAACAGTCCTTCAGAGTGCATACTGCTTATGAGAATTTTCTTTCATCCTCCCTTTCCATCCCTTTACTGCTTCATTTTCTCCAACTCATCAGTTTTGTAATATTAACTCTCATCTTCAAGGTAATTCATTTATTTATCTCCTAATAAATAGTTTCTTTGATTTTTCCATCTTCTGTTTCTTACTGTGTTCCTTCATACTTCCAAACTCTCTGTTTTACAACTCTGTTTTCTCGCTATTCCTTCATCATCTTTTCATTTCTCTCCACAAGGATATGGTGGGAGGAGAATAAGGGGAAGGGATTGCATGCTTGAAATTATCTCCCCCTTTTGTTAAACCACATCTTGAGGTTTCTTGTATGATGGTTGCAAATAATTTGTGACATGATTAATTCTTACATATAATATTTCTTACTTAAAAAATCAGCACTTTTAAAATGTTATTGCTCACACCATATATATAGATCAGTTTAAAATCAAGTAGAGATGATGCTTTGTGGGTAGGCAGTATTTTTATTGTGTCCAACTCTTCTTAATTCAGTACACTTCTTCCATCTTATTCTTCAAATAACATCTTTAGAAAAATATAATTTAATATAAAGTAATAAGTTTATAAAATTATAAATTATAAAGTAGTAAACTTTTCATTAACTATTTTAATTAGTTTAAGGATATTTTATATACAGCTCATGAAAACAAGGGCCCTTACATAGCTAGCAGCTTCTCACTATGATATGTGAAATCATAGCTATAAATGTAAACTCTGTGTGATCTTTTGACACTCACTGATGAGCAGCAGCCAAGATGACAGAAACTCATGCATAATTATTTCCCAAACCTTTAAAGTAAATTAAGAATGATAACAAGGAATAAAAGCTACCTCTGTGTTACTGGAAGGGTGGGCTCTGCTATTCTCCATTAGCATTAATTTCTTGTTAAAGCACTCTGAGGCTTTTCTCTCTTGTAACTTTGCCAAATGCTAAACATTAGGGTTGATGGCTTCCATGTCATGCACCTGCCCTAAAGTTTAACTATTTTATGAAAATGTAACCCTACATGGGTCGTCTTGGCAAGGCCAGGTGCAAATATCTTGTCTTGCAATAGTAAGGGAAAAAAAATTGGAACTATCTTTCTTGTTTCATATTTTATATGCAAAATATATTTTATTCTTACCAGATTATTTCCTATTGTTCTATGCAGCACAATTTTATCATCTTTGGATTTGAAGTGAGAATTTCAAACTTCACAGGGAAACGGCTTCTATGAATAAAAGTCTTTTGGCTTGTGTGGAATCTACTCAAATGTGTCTAAGCCTAAAAATTCTATGTGCTTTGCCTAGAAGCTGCAAGCTTTGAGGTATTCTATTACTGGCAGGGAGTGACTGCCCTTAGTTCTCTTGCAGGTCCCACTGCAGGCAAGACAACGCTCTGTTACCACCGAGGAGCTGAACAGGAGTGCAGATGGAAGGAGGACAGAAGTCTCTGTTTCCTCTGCTGATAACTGAGCAACAGAAAAATCAAACGCCTCGAATGACTTTCAGTTAGAGAAAAAGCAGTAGGTGGTGGCTTTGGAAGCCTGGAGTGACAAAAGTTGGGTGAGAAAAATGGAACAGAGGAGTGGAAACTGGCGAGTTTGATGGAGTGAGAAATGATGTCTGTTTGTGATTTGGATGCTCTGCTTATCTTCTTTAATGCATATCTGTATATGTGGGGGTGCAATTTTCAGTGTTCTCATCTCTTCCAGACAGTCAGACAGATGTATATATAGATCTGAGGTTGGAATTTTTACCAGAATTAGATTTGGCTTCTCCAAGAACATAATAAAACTTCTGTAAGATCTCACTGACCCTGTAATCTGTTAATTCCAGGAGCTCAGGGAGAAACTGCTCCAGGGATATGCTCCATGAAATCAGCATTTAAATACAGAATGCATAAACAATACTTTAAGAATGCAAAATACAGACATGTACATTGAGGCTACTATTTTTGATGTGTTTAAATGATTCATGGTACTCTAAGTGTAGGTTAGAAGTGTTGCTATATGATTTAAAGATGTATAGAATATTTAGAATATTTATTATTCCTTCACCATGTATACATTTTCTGCTACGATGTTTAGAAACACTCCAAGAAATACCCTGTGTTGGAAATGAATACTGACAGAAGCAGCTTTTCTTGCAAAGTACAATGTTACATTTAATCCATGTGCATCTCACATGAGAACCTGTAGACAGTGGTGTGTGGGTGGATAGTTAACAATGAGATTATGGTTAAAATAGATTTAATAGTCCAGCTGAGATGGGCACTTTGGGAAGGCAGTGAAAATTCATGAGTCCCCTGCTGTTCTCCTGAGTGGCACAGGGTGCATCACATTGACCAAGCTGGTATGTCTGAGCTGTCTGCACAGTAGTCAGCCTATTTTTATTCTACAGGTACATGTCTCTTTTGTCAGACAGCAAAATCTCTTATTCTGTTGTTTTCTCTCCCTCTAGTTTGATTCTAGTGAAAATTAAGCCTTTATGACCTTTTTTTTTTTTTTTTTGGAGTTTTTTCATAGAGAATATTGCCTACTAAAAAGTTCATATAAATCAGCAACTCCACCTTTTTCTGGTACTGTGTTTATGCCCGAGTATAATTAGGACGGAGTTTGTGACGCAGAAGAAAAATAAATACATGTTCTTACTTGAAACAGAATGTTCTGCCTTGCATTCAGCCTCCATTATGACCCTCAGAGGATCATAATGTTTGTCCCAAATGTTTAATGTGAACATCTATTTCCTTAATCAGCCAGACATGTTGCCTGTGTTAAGGCAGGAAAGAAAGTAGCTGGAACCTGGGAACTAGTAGAGCAGAACACTGTGTGTTTTTAACTGAAGGGGAACTGAACAGAATATTTCATGTGGATGAATATTGGTCAACATCTGAAATAATTTGAAGGCAGTCTTAAAATCCACTATGTGAATTCTTGTCTATCTCCTTAGTAGATGTGAGGAAAGGTGAAGAGGGCTACCAAAACTCTGCTATTAAAACCATTGCAAATACTATTTGATATGGTGGTTTCATCTACAGAACGATTGAAAAGAACATGGAAAATATCCCCCTCTTCTCAGGAAGCTTTTAACAGTTGGTAACCTTTTGAGCCCAAGACAAGATGATCAGGTGACAGAAAACCTTATTTTCATGTCAGCTGCCTTTCAAACAGCAACTTAATTGACCTGAGACCTCCTAAATACTGCCTTACTCCACCCTGTAATTGATTAGCCTTGAGTTTTTCCAGAGATCTTGTTTTCAAGTCTACTATTACTTTCCTTTACTTGACAACAAATGTTTAGTAGACAGAACAAAAATTACAAAAATAAAACAATTAAAACCTTGAGTGACACTTCCAGGAGTATTTCTTTTAGAAATCTGCAAATGAATCATGAATTAATAAGACTAAATGGCAAAGCATAGTTTCCTCTCAGGCTCAAAACAGCAAGCTAACCTCTTGTAATAAGACACCTAGACTTGTGTTTATCGCATTAGTTCCTTGGGTCTCATAGGAGAAATCCTGTTTCTGATGGGTGCATAAGGTTGTCTAAGCACATATAAATAAAAACAAATCAATATATAAAATTACATGATGTAAGAAGCAGTAATTCTGGTCAGCCAAGCAACACATTGGCAGCTGTGCATATATCTTTTCATATTTACTGTGCTCACATACTGTTCAAGTTCTCAGAATGACATGGAAGATCCTGGGCTAGACTAGCTTAATTCTCATAGACTTCTGATGTCACAGGCATTAGCCTAGTGAGATGTTACACAATCTGTATTGTTGGGCTGACCTTTGTACTCGAGGAGCTGCATTAGAACTAGAAAAATCCCTAAAGCTCTCTTTATGTACACAATTTTAGATATTTGCTTCCACAAAAATAAAACTCTTGCAAAGAAGGGCTCTTCACAGGTTTCTTTCATATTATTTTTACCCCCACAACCTTGAACTGAAGACACCTTTTTTCAGTTTTAAATCTATTTCAGTTACTGCTGTCATACAAATTAGCTTATGGAAATGCAAATCAAGCCTCTCGAAATGTTGGCAATGATATTGCCAGTGTGAGTGGCATTGTGTCAGGGTGTTGAGCATGCTACTAAATCTTAACCATCTTGACCAGCTTCAAGTGAAGCATCCACCTATACATCCTGGAGGAGGTTCACTTATTCCCTGGGCATGGAGATCTTTCCTGAACTGTGTTAGGTCTGGTTTAGCTTGCTGGCTGATTTTCCTGAATGACCCACACACTACATTGTAGAATGCTTTGTCTTCAGTCCTGTTTTTGATCATCTTACGCTGTTGGTGGCTGAGCTCTCTGAATAGATACTCCATTTCATCCTGTTTGGATACAGTGGGACAGTGACCTTGTTCATGAGGGCTCTGTCTATTCTATGGCACTTCTTGGTTTCTGGCTTATTGTTGCTGCTGGAGCATGTACGCTCCTGCTTCTCCTTGATGCACAGATCAAAATGCCAATTGTCCCAGTGTTTCTGCATATTTAGGCACAGGTGGATATTCAGAAGATGGAATATGATGAGGTAATGAAGGGCACTAAACCCTACTCCTGTAATTACCTAAAAGTTTATACTTTTCAGACAGCCCAGCTACCTTGTCTTAGTGATTATAAGAGAATTCTCTCCTTTAAAGCTTTGCTGATATATCTGCTTAAAAAAAAAAAGATAGAATTTGAAATAACAAGCTGCATTTTTTTTGTTCTCATAGTACATAGAAAGTATGCAGTCATATTGCAAATAGTAAGCATGATTTAAAGAAAGAGATGGAGAATGTCCGCATCTTTAGAAAGCTGTCAGGAAGTTTAGCATCTTTGTTCAATCTTTTTGACTCTTTCATTTCATCCTCACCAAAAGAGAATTACACTGATATAAAGGGAAAACCACCTCAGATTACTGCTGCTATGGATTGCTGGAGTATATTGCAGTACCACAACCACTATATATGTTATAGCAAAACTTATGGGACTCGCTATGTTGTATTCCAAAAAAAAATAACCCCTAAAAAATCTCTGAATCAAACTCTCATGTTTTATCTGTATTGAAAATAAATCATAAGAAACTATCCACAAAAATTTCAATGCCACATAGGAAAGAGATCCATATATATGTCTTAGTCCTTCCTTTTCCCCTAAAGGAAAGCATTTGTCAAGTGAGAAAGATTTGGTGCTGCACTTTGACAAAAAAAAAGGACTGTGCTGTGTACAATGAGAGGAATGAATGTCTGGCTGATTAAAAGCCTGAAATTTCCTTTCCCTTTGAAGAGAAAAACACAAAGTTAGAAGTAAAAGATGGCAAAAACGATTGTCCTCATCTGCTATTTCTTTTCCTGATTGGTTCAACATTGTCAACTTAATTATTAGTTGTATAAAGGTGCTCTTTAGGACATAAGTCAAGTGTTCAGTAGAAAGTCTAGAGGAGATATCCAACCACATGCTTAATATTGGTTGCATTAGATGTTTTGTGTACTTCAATAATCAGTGTTATGGTTATCTACATTAATTACTCTTACCACATTAATCCTTGCTAGATCATTAATAATATTCATAAATAAAAATCATAAGACAAAATGCTGTTACCTGACTCAAACTGGAATTTATTGAAATAAATTTTTGTAATACAAAGAACAAGGCAAAGAAAACACAATAAAAACTTTTTAGAGAACCCTTTTGATCCAAAGCAGAGGATGTCAGATGATTAATGCCATGATAAAGCCATAGGTATGAATGAATATTTGATAGAATACCTGAGAGAAGTGAATGATTGTTGTTACATATTACAGAAGATACCCTACTTTTGGGAAAGCAGGAAATGAAAGAGTGATAACACAGGCAAGGTATTTCATATCATATCAATGAAACTCATTTAATGTAACCTAAAACTTTAAAAACAAGTTTTGTAAAAGTAAAAATAATCCAGTCTATATTTTTGAGTTAATAAGTATATCAAAAAGGCTGTTTATGTTTTCAAATGCCAAACTTCTTCAGGTTCTCCATCTTTATTGCATCTTTGTGTTTGTGATGTGTTTGTAATGCTGCTTGAACTTCTAGTACAGCTAGAATACAGAGGGCACAGGGAAAACCTCTTGTCTTGTAGGTTATCTTAGATTTTGCCATATTACAGGCTTTTTTTTCTGTAATAGAGGAGGAAATGCTTGAAATAGAAGGACGATCTATTTTTTTCTTCTTCTTGTCAATTCTTGTCTGCAATTCCATTAGGTATTTCACTTGCCACGTGAAGGATGATGTCTTTGTGTGAAGGTCTCTATTGCTAGATGGAAAATCAAAGTGCTTTTTCTTTTCAGGGGGAGATGACTGTATCTCAGACTAAAATTCAGAGGAAATAGATCTGCAGAGAAAAATGTAGGTGCAAGTTATAAGCTTCCTTGGGAAGCTCAGATTCATTCCTACAACGTGTAAAATTATTCTTCAAGAATCTGTGAATTTTTTAGATAACTTCAGGTTTCTAAATGTCTTCCTAGACCTGAGATTCAGGGATACATTCTGAGATGTAGTTTTCTTGCTCTTAAACATTTTTTATTCCTGCCATATGATTCAAAATATTTAGGACTTTATTGCTACCAAGTTGTCTGTGCAATAGCAGTAATTGCATGGTTAAGGGAAGAAGAAAGAGTAATGATTACATGAGGCAACACCATTTAATTATATCCACAATTCATCTTACTATTTCTTCTTACTAAAAATCAGCTGCAGTGTTTTCTCCCAAGCTGGCCTTTTTAACCTGAAATGGCAGTATTAAGTATTTTCTGAAATAATCAGGAAATATTTAAAATTCTATTTATATATTCCTGATTTTATATTATTTCTAGTTATGCATTCATTATTTCATACTAATAAGAATATTTCAGCAAGGTTCTATTGGATCTTCCTTTCTTGGAATGGTACCAAAAAAAACCCCAAAACTATCATGTTTCTATCAAGAGCATATGGGACTGGAAACTTCTTATAATGCAATATTGGTTAATGATAAGATACTTTAATTTCCTAGGCAAAGCAAACCAAGTTATCCCAAGAGTATTGACTCTTAGAAACTGGGAAATCAAAATAACTAAAAAAACTTAGACAGTTCTACTCTCTTGGTCTGCTACAGCTAGACTCATCTATTTATTTATAATTAGAATGAATGTTCTCCTCTTCTACTACATTTACTTGAGCTTAAATCATTAAAGCTTTCTTTGTGTGGAGGAGTATATTTAGATTACAAACAATGACTTAGTCGTCTTTTATAGTCAGTCTAGAAAAGAAAAAAAATTACAGAGGGGACCAAACTTTTATTTTAATTGAAAACTCAGCCTAAAATAGTGAACTTCTGGTATTCGGAATAGTTTATAAAATTTTTCAGTAGGCCATGTCTCTGTGAGAACTGAATCCAGACAGGAATTCAGTTGGGAATGACCCTAAACTATTTAAAAATTATAACATTGCATTTAATTATGTGATGTGGTCAAACCTGTGTTCAAAATACTTGGCTTATGCACACTTTATGTGTATGGGTGTCCCTGTGCCTGAAAAACTATGTCGAGGCATTGATAACAAATCCTGAGCTCTAGGCTGCTATGGCAACAATGGGAGCATACAGGAGACAGCTAATTTTAGACTAGCTTGGGTATGTCTACAAAGATTGTAGTTATGCTATTGCCTACAGTAAAATCATAACCTTAGTTCACTTCAGCATTTTAAAATATAAACTAAATCCTGAACACCCAAAAGTGATATTTATATGTATATGATGTGTTACTGGATGTTTGAGCAACTTGAGACTTTTTTTTTTTTTCCCTTTTTGGTGTATATTCTAAGATATATTGCAGTAATCAAATGCAAGGCATAAAAAAAAATGACCTTCATGACCAGAATACATACCTGAGGCAAAACCAATCTGCTTGAGGTTTCTTTCCGTATTTAGCAGATTGAAAATCCAATAATCTCTTTGACAAGAATGTTAATATCCATGTTTGTCCCCTGGGAATCGATGAAATTTTTCAAGTAAGTATAATATTCATAGGCAATAGTTATGACATGAAGATGGGAATGGAACATCTAATTTTAACATGAGTGGGGAATAACACAGTGCAGGGATGGAGGTCACCTTGAATTACAACTGATACATGTTGCAGACTTCTCTGGTCTGGGCAGAATGACAAAATGCCTTGTGCAGGTAGACCTACAGATAATTTATGGCCTTCAGCAGTCTGCTTTCATTTTCTCTGTATTGCTGATGGTATGACAGAATTAAAATTTGGTTAAAGACTAATGTCAGTAAATAGTTACAGCAAGAATGGATTTTATCAGGGCACTTGAGGAAATGAATTAGAGAATCAAGTTGAAAATTATCAGTTGCAGTAGGTTCTAGAATACAATACCAGATACTGTGACACGAGCAAGAAAAATATTGTATTGATTTTATTTTTTTTAATTATAGTCTGATTTAACAAAATGTGCTTGCAAATCCGTCTCATCATAAAGGTTTTGATGAGGTATATATGCTACCCATTTTGGAAGCTGCTTAAGAGACTTTCAGATTTGGAGACCTAAATTAAGTATGTTTTGTTTATTTTTTTCTGACATTGCTTCCAGTATTAAAGCATGGCTTATTTTAGCAGAAGTTTGCCTTGATCTCACAGCTGAGAATAGAAGTGATTCCCCTGCCAACAAATTAGCTAAATAGTTTCAATTTACACACCTTATTACCATTTCATCTTGGGTTAGCTAAGTAACGCTGCTGTTGAGTAAACTACCTTGCTCACAAAGAGTTGCATGTCTAAGAGGATTTAATTTCTAATAAAACACTAAACCAAAATCAGTGCTACTCGACTTTCACTAAGGCAAAAAAACCCGAAGCTTGATTTATAAAATGCTTAGATTAAAACACTGCCAATCTACATGGTTTCATCTCCATACGTGAGTTCTGAGCCTGGGGAAGATGGTCTGCTATGGTATGTCCTAAATGGCACAAATGCTTGAAGATTTTGATGCATATTGGAAATATGAGTTACTCTTCCTTACAGTGAGAGCAGTTTTGTTGGTTGGTTTTTTATCCTTTGTATAAGAGGGTTGTTCCAGTGCGTTGGAATGTGTTTTACAGCCTCTGATATAGACCTTGACTAAATACATTTAGGACTATAACATTCATTCAATTCTGGACCGCTACATCTGGTGGTGCTCTCTTTAAGTGTCTATTCCTGGTTTATCTGCTGTGACAAGGTGATAGTGGAAATGGGAAAGTGATTTTGTATGCAACAAAGGAAGAGAGGAAAGTTCCAGAGAGACACTTTCTGAAATGAACATCATCTTGATGCTCAGAGCATTAAACATCATTTTTTTTCTCTCTCTTTCTCTTTCTTTCTAATATGTTTGTTCTTTTCACCTCACTTCACCAAGGGGTCTTCTTGTGGATTTCAGGGAGGTCCTGATGTGTTTTTGAATATTATTTTCCTGATGCTACCTGAAAAAAATTGGTTTCATCATAGGAACAAAAGAGATCATTTGGCCCTAGAGCTGATAGAAGAAAAGTTTCCCAGATTGGATAACAGAATGCTCATGAACACAACTTTAGGACTACTGTAACTGAAATATATCTCAGAATTTGGTGGAATTTTTGTAGGAATAGTATTTTCACTATTTGTGCTATTAGCACATGGTTTAATCTGTTTTTCAGAAATTGACATGTGAAAATATGAAGGAGACAGAAGGCAAGGTGGGTGACTATCACTACACAGAATATGATTTTGAAGAGTGTACTGACTACTAAAACAGTAAGTGCCCAACAGACCCCTATACTAGAGGAGGAAATATATTCTCTCAAAACTAGCTCAAAATCTACTGACTTGCTTATGATCCTTTCACTGCTGAATTGAAAAATCCAAACTTACCTTGTGTCAGCAAGATAACACATTAGGCATGCTGGATCAATTCCTGAACTCAGTTGTTTAGAAAGCAACATGCAGCAACAGGTTGCATGGACAGATCCAGCACAGAATAATGGCTTCATCAGTTAGCAGAAACTACAACCTGATATTTTCCTTTATGTACAAGCTCAGAGGATTCCAAGAATTGATTAGGAAAATAAATATTTAGATATTTAGAGAGATGAGATGGAAATACAACACAAAGAACTTTTACTGATTACAGAGTAGTAAGGTACTACTCTCTGCTAGCCCAGAAACTGATATAGTTGTGAAAATAAGTTAGCACAAATTCTTGATGAGTTTGGAAAACATAAGCAAGAAACGCAGAAAGGAAGTATGTCTGCTAGAGTTTGAAAGAAACCCTTTGAAAGAAACCCCTGAGTAAACTTGGCTTCTGTTCAGATATTTTTCTGTACAAACTTGTGCAAGGTCACTTCTCTATATGCTGTCTCTCTCATTTATACATTAAGAATAATACCTGCCTGTCTTGGACTATTTATGCTGAAGATTAATTAAAATTCATAAGAGGACTTTTAGAATTTAGTGTTGCAAAACTGCTAGAAGAAGATTAGTAATTTTGGTGAAGAGGATACTTGTGATGAATAGTAAGAGGAAACACCACATACTAGATGGCTAATGGAGTTAGAAGAAATGACAAAGTTTTGCTTAGCCTTTGTGGAGCAGGAACTGTTTTCCTGAATTTTGTACCTTTTTTTCTGGAAAGAGGAAAGTTTTATGAATTCTTGTTCCTTTTTTATTTTTTTCTTCAAAAGAGCTCCTAGCTCTACAACGAAACATGCATACTATGAAGATTTTAATGAGAAGGTGGCTTTTTCATGCTGTAGAAGTCTTATTATGACTTTAAATCATGGGTTGGCTCAAAGAATTTGAGCAAATTATAATATGAGACACTGACTATCACACTACAATGGAAAAGGAGATTCAATTTTTTTTAAGCAGTCTAATTTGAAAGGAGCATTTTCACAGGGGAATTTTCATTGCAGACATTGTAACTGTTTTCTAATCATGGAAGAGGAAGAGGAGACTGATTCCTTAAATATTTTTCCATATACTGTTTCCTGGAACAGCCAATTACAGCCTACTGTTTGAAATAGGTCTTTTTATAACCACTTGTGGGACAGTGTCAATACATTTTTATTAAAATGTGAATGGGTCTGGTGGGTTGGCATTTAATGCCAAGCGCCCACCAAGCTGCTCTGTCACTACCCCTTCTCAGTTGACCTGAGGAGAGAAAATAAGATGGGAAAGAACTTGTGGGTTGAGATAAGGCAGTTTACTAGAGCAAAAGAGAAAGGTTGTGCATGAACAAAGAGGAAAAAAGAAAAAGGTTTTGTTCTCTACTTCCCATCCATGAGCGATGTTCAGACACTTCCTGGGAAACGGGACTTCAGCACATGGAGAGGTTGCTCCGAAAGACAAACATTACAAATAACAAATGCCCCCCATTACACCTCTTTTTTTAGCTTTTGTATCTGAGCTGATGTCATATGCTATGGGATACTCCTCTGGATATTTTGTGTCAGCTGGCCTAGTTGTGTCCCCTCCCAGGATCTTGGCCACCCCCAGCCCCTCGATGGGGGAAGGCTGAGAGACAGCGCTGATGCTCTGCCATCCCTGCCCAGCAGTACCCAAAGCACTGGGCTGATATCAACACCTTTCCAGCTGCCAGTGCAAAGCACAGCACTGTGAGGGCTGCTATGGGAAAAAAACATCAGGTAGTCTAGGAATATTCAAATAATAGCACTGCTTGACAGATTATTTTGGGCACCTAGATACTAAACACTGCAGATATAAAACTCAATAAAAAGGTAATAACTGTTCATAAATGCAGTATATTCATAAAGTCACCCATGATAGTTCTTAATGAATGTTAGATTCTATCTGATTTTAGAGATGTCTGATCACAATATTGGCAGATATTTTGAGAATATTATTTCAATTTCTTAGAAACTTTAATCTGATTCTTTTTAGGCTATTGCATAGTGTCTATGCATATGTAACTTCTAGAAAATAGCAATTTTTTAAAGTAGGACTGAAAAATCCACCCAGAGTTTATATATGATCTGCTCTGTGGTGTTTTTATTTGTAGCAAAACTAATAAAAAACCAGTATCAGATCTTGAACAGAATCAGTGCTTTATAGTACTACTTCAGCTTGCCTCCTTAGTGCATTTTTCCTGATATTTCCATATAGTTGTACTGTACTGCATATGTAATAATATACTGAAATAAAATGAAAATTTATAATGAAGCCAGAAATAATTTTCAACAGCAAAAATATTATCTGTTAATTAATTTCAAATACCAAGTGATAGCACTTCTCTTTGATTTGTAAAGTTCATTGAAGGAATATTGGAGTTTATCTTATCTGAAAGTCCTAACTGTAGTCTACTATCATGTAAATTCATTTCTCTAGCCGCAGATTTTCAAATGAAACTTAACACCGGTAATCTTTTAGCTGCATTAAAGGTTTGCTGCTAGCTCTTTTCTTCTTACAGGATTGCCATCATCACAAATCATACATAGTAAAAATAAACACATGCAAACATAGGTCACTATCAAATTAAAAAAACCCAGCATTACATTATTAAGGCTTTGAATTAATGGTCAATAGCTATCAGCAGCCACACATTTAATTTCCTTCTTGATCCTATGTCCTTTTCTTCCAGTGGAAAATATCTGTACATATCCTGTTTTCAGAAGTTTTCATTTCCAAAGGTTCCGTTCCTCAACTGCAAATTATTTCTTTGTTTCTTTGCTTTAAATTCTTCCTTCCTAAAATTCTTTGCAACCTTTTTCTTAGTGCTTAAAAGAGGTTCTACATTTTTTGATAAGTGACTACTTCATTGTTAACGTTTCGAATAACCCATACATGGAACCAATAATTATTACACTCCCCATATTTAAAGTATGTACTGGTCAATTATTTCTAGGCATGCCAGCAAATCAAATATAGCCAAAGTGAATGTTTACAAAGGTGCCAGGCGAGTTTTGAACAAGGTTCCTGCAATCCCCATAACATTCATGCTTTTTGAAGCACTTGCACTTGGGAACTACTGAGCAACAGATTTTTGTGACACAGAAGATAGGGGAAAATAGTGATTCTGTCAAATCAAATAGGAAACAAATTGCAATAAATGTCCTTTGTAATATCATCATTTGTATATTGAGTAAAAAAATCTAGGTGTTGCCACAAAAATTGTCCTTGCTGATTTTAAATAGATGAATTGCTAGTCAGTCAAGTGTTGTGATTGTCACACTCTACACTGATGTGGCGTCACCTCAATTACTTTGTGCACGTTTTGATGCTACAATTCAAGAGGGCTATAAAGCTATTAGGGAGCTTCTAAAGGAGAGCCACAAAGATGGTGAAGGGCCTTGAGAGGTAGCCATACGAGGAGCTTCCATTTGCTCTTACACTCTTACTAGCAACTTATTTTCTCTGTTACATGTGAAAAAAGCCTTCCCCTACTTTTCCAGCAAACAGTCTTTCATTAAAGCTTGAATTTTTGTGAAGTTTCATGCAAATCTGTAATTAGCTTCTGAGTTCCAGTCAATTAAATACTGGCCTAGAAAAGCTCCTGTTTAGGTCTCATGGTATTTTAGGCCTCTGTGGTCTGACAGTTAGACTGTGCAGAAAGTAAAAAAACTACAGAGGAAGCATTAGTTGGTCTCTTTGGGTTATGTAATCAGTTACCTACCAAAAAGGCAAAAATGTTCACTGAAAGAGAAAACTTCGCAACAGCTGTGTAGTACAGCATGTGCCCTCCTAGTTCAATCACTATAACAGGAATATAGACCGATCTGTGATTTCTCAAATGTTGAAAGGATTTTATAATTTTTTGTAAAATACAATTGCTAATACTGCATTAGTTTTATTTTTGCAAGTGCAGTGTAAATTATTTTTGAAGCTTACTGTGTTTGCACTTTTTCCTTGATAGAAGACATGGCATTCATTTTATTCAGTTCCTGTCAGTCTAACAGTGATGTAATCAATTGTATTGATTGCAGTGGATTACATGATGCATTTGTAGATGAAAGGAAGTATAGTTGAGATTGCCTCAATAACAGAAGGTGTGGACCCTACTCTATTGGAGTATTCTCAAAGAAAGAGAAAAATAGACTGAAGATAGACAAAAAGCTCTCTGTTTTACTTTGTGCTGGGAAATATCAACTTTATGACCTTAAAATAGGAACAAAATAATTCATAGTTCTTACATTGGCCCGGCTCTGCAAATTACAATTGAAAGCCACTGATCTGACCTCTGTTGTTTTGTTTTGTTTTCCTTCTTGTTGAATGTCTGTGTTTCAAAGATGTTAGTATTACTATCCACTATCATTGTCATCTACTAAAATTGCTATTATTACTGTTACTATGTTTTCTTATTATTAAAAAAGTGAACAAGATGCACACTACGTTTTGCAAATATATAATGATGTAATCTCTCCCAAGTTAATAAAAACTAGGAATAACTAAGCTGGAGAGTATAGTTCCTTTGTTGAATGATATGGGACAGAAAATTCAG
The DNA here is from genome assembly GCA_013397075.1 of Rhabdornis inornatus. NCBI lineage: Eukaryota > Metazoa > Chordata > Aves > Passeriformes > Rhabdornithidae > Rhabdornis > Rhabdornis inornatus. The sequence continues at coordinate 55,157 of VWZS01001442.1, forward strand.
CTTGTGAAAGCCCAGTTTTTATTGAATGTCAGGTTTCTGCATCCAAAAGAATTATTTGCCATCCTGGTCAGAGCTAGGGTTTTTAAGTCATGGCAAGGAATTTGTTTGGAGTTTTTTTTTGTCTTGTGCATACTCCTTTTTCCAAGGTTTAAGCGAACTGAATTTATTTGTTGTGAATACAGGCAAGTGAGTTGTTTTAGAATTTAACATTACTGATGGATACCTTCCAAATGAAATGGATGCCTCATTTCTCTGTATTTTTGCATTGTGTCTGCATTTATCCTGCTTTTCTTTTTTAAAAACTCTAACTCTCCCTCACCTTGCACAATATTGTTCTCTTTCTTCTATTTTTCCTAGCTCCTGCTGGTGAGCATGGACTGTAACTCATTCCAAGCCAAGTGCCAAGGGCCGTCTGGTAGGCTTAACAGATAGGTAAGTCTTACAGTGTTTAATGGAATGAGAGTGAATTCCAGTATCCAGAAATTACCTTGCAGAACTCAATTCTTTAGTAAAACAGAACCTGATTAAAAATAGTGAGTTTTCTACAGGATATAGAGATGTCTAACTTAGAAATGAAGTTCTGGATTCGGATCATGAAAAATGTGAATGAATTTGGGAATCATCCAGCTTGAGGAATTTGGTTCTAGAAACTAAGTTAACATACTTCATTAATTCATTGGTTAAAATTCATGTGTGTTTACTGTAGTTATTTAAATCTCAGCAATGTTGCATCACTTTTATTCTTTTTAGTCAATCATTGTGTGCAAGTAAGTATTTTTCAGTTTTCATATTCTCAGCTCATGTAGAACACATAAATCTCATCAGCTGCCATTCTCATTTTTTAACCCTTCAACAATGTATGAAAATCCTACCAAAAATGTTTTTAAATTCTCATATGTATTTTTTGCCTGCAAAAGAAGGGTCCTTTATTTTTGAGATGTCTTTTCATGAATGAACTAAATTTTCTAGATGAAAGAGCTCAATGCATTGATACGGAGAATTAAAAATAAAATATTATAATTAGTTCAACTGTCTTTTACATGCTTCTTTAGTCATTGACTTCAAGCTTGTGTTTTGACTACTTTCTTCTTGTTCTTAATATTTAAAATTGCCTTCTTTCATTCCGTTTATTGTGATAGAGTGAATAAATATTCCCATCAGCAGACTAATTATTTAGGAAAACATCTAGTATAAATAAAAATTAAGTTACTCATTTTCACCTTAATTTCCTGTACTTCTGGTAAGTACAGGGCAATAAGAGGAAGGGTCATATGGGTCACATTCCATAAATTCTTGAATTTAAGTTAGGGTTGTAAGTAAGGAAACTCTACTAGAAGTACCTCTTACAGTCTCACTTCATTATCATTAAGTTATCTTTAGAGAATAACTGTTATATCTTAGGACAACCTGGCTGGCAGGGCTGCATTATTATCTTGAACTTCACAGTCCTTGCAATAGGTCAGTGAAAGTAGACTGGAATAGGTTTCTTTAGATTGAAGTGGGCTACTACTGTCTGAAGAGCTGATAAGCACACATGCTTCATGTAAACAAGTTACTTATCAAATGAACACTGATATAAGCATGGGGTTTGCATGCAAGCTTGACTTTGTCCTTATTGTAGTATTCCTTGTATTTTCTCTTGTTATTGTGGCATTTAAGGAAAGGAAGAAAATGTGTACATTACAATCCTGCTAGAAAAAGGCTCGGGGTCTGATTTCAGCCAATGAGGGGCTAGGGGAGAACTAAATTCCAGGGATTTGGGGTGCTTACAGGAGCTGAGCAAAGCTGAGAGACCAGCCCAGCAGTTTTTTATGATTGGAATACAAGCTATTTATGTTGTTTCACTAAATTAGCAGCAAAAAGGTACAGACTGAGAGGCTGATTAACAACCTGCAGAATATACTTAGCAACACATTAATATTAGTAGGCAATGGAAATTGTCATAATACACTTGAATAGGCTAAAAAAAGTGTTTTCCATAATTTAAAATGGAATATTCCATTTAACCTTTTTTTTATTATTGTCTACATTACCATTGCATGTGCAATACCTGGTATTCAATTGCTGTGTCAGGGATATTTAACATTTAAATATTCAGTTGATACACCATCTGAAGTGGTCAGCTTGGGACCTAGGTATTCAGTTTAACGCTATGCTTCTACTTGGAATCATCTCCTGAAATTATCATTCATGTTGTAATACCTCCACCATTTTTTATCTCTTTCGATACTAAAACTGGGAGCATTTTATTTCAGCAATTGTTTTAAATGCATCACTGTAATTGAAGAGGGATTGCTTACATATTTCATTGTAAGAGCACACTCTGGAAAGAAATGGAGAGGCTGAAGGTGTAAAACCTGGGAGGCAAAGGAAAAAATCTCCGAAGGAACAATATTGAAAAAAATATTTTACATCTCATCAGAGATGAGTTTAGATTACCTGCTTTCTGGCATGGGTAGAATTCAGAAACTTAATTTTAAAAATCAAATGCTGCTTTCTTTGGCATCTTTATTCCTATCATTTCTATGTAAATGACTAGCTTGAAATAACTATTTAGTATTTAGTTTAATTTTAGGGGTTTAATTTAGTATTAGGAATTTTCTCCCAATTATTTAAATGAGATGTTGACTAGGTACATTGCTTAGTTCTCAGTTAGTTCAGACAGATCTTTAGTGTCAGGGCCCATGTCACTACTGACTGAGTTAGGTGACAGTACTATTTTCTTTTCTGTTGATTGTCTTTTGGAGCTAATGGAGGACTAATGTATTTGTTGTAGTCTAGATATAGTTTTGTAAAGGGAAAACCATGGCTTTGTGTACTTTTGCTATAATCATAAACCTTAGCAAAATATTACTATAATTAAGGTAATCTAGTCCATATTTAGTGCATTTCACATAATAGTTGTATTTAATAACTTCAATCACTTTAGTTACTGGGACCAATTTAGATAATACACATAATGTTTTGTATCTGCATGAAGGTGTATTTGCAGGATTGCAAGTAGTCATGTTCTATAAAAATTTAAGAAATTACTTCCATTCAGGAGGTATAGGGTAACACTCTAATCATAACTCATTGCAATGGCAAAAAACATGGATTAGCTTCTGCAACCCCTTCAATAAACCCTAACTAATGAGCAGCTGACAGATGAAGATACTGCCTGCGGTGGAAGACACAAATTTGAGAAAGATAGGGAGCCCTCAGAAATGCGAATGATCCAGGAGCTAGTGTGAAACAGGTGCAGCAGAAACTTACTTAACTTACTTACATTTACAATTCAGATGGGTGCTATTAATTCAAAGCAATATGCTACACTTGAATTATTTTCCTGTTAACAGTTTTTTCAAGACTCAGGTATCCTGTGGGAAGTACCCATTATTTTTCTGTGAGAAACTTGATATTGTTTTTACTATGAACAGCAAATCTTCTATTGTGTAAATTGAAATTGGTATAGTTTTGTCTGGTAGGAAAAAACAGTTAACATAACAGCAATAATAATGGGCAATCTGTGCTAATGGGGGTATTAATGGAATGCAATAGCAGCTACAATCTCATGCAATTTTGAAAAAACAATAATGTCTATTTAAAACATCTTTGTATGAAATAAGTATTTCTATATAGGTAACTCATGTGACAAGATTCTTTGCACCAATCCATCGAAGTGGCAACATAGGGTTTCTGTTGATTTTTTTCCATCCTATTTACTAGAGAAGCAAAAGGAGCTTAAAATAGTAACTAAATACCATCAAAAGAAAAATTATAGTTGGACTGAAAAAGCAGACAGGTAAAATGATGGTTCAACTGAAATCAAAGGGAATCTAGATTTGATCCATGCAGTCAAGGTTTCATGATGTGTATAGAGACCTGTTTTGAAGATGATGGAATTATAATACGGTCAGATTTTTTGAATAAAAATTGCTAGGGCAAGTGCCAGTTTCTGTGTGTGGCACAGGGCAACCCTGAATGTACAGATGGAGTAGGGAATGAGCAGCAGCACAAACAGGGACCTGTGGGTCCTGGTTGATGGCAAGTTGAGTATGGGTCAGCAGTGGTCTGGCAGCCAAAAGGGCCAGTGATGTCCTGGGGTGCATCAGGTGCAGCATTACCAGCAGGGAAAGGGAAAGTTTCTTCACACAGAAGTTCTTCACTAAGAGGGTGACTGGGCACTGGAACAGGCTCCCCAGGAAAGTGGCCATGCCAGAGTTCCAGAAGTGTCTGGACAAGGCAAAGGTGTCTCAGGTTCATGGTGCGATTCTTGAGGTTATCCTGTGCAGGGCCAGGATTTGGACTTGATGATCCTTGCGGTTCCCTTCCAACTCAGGATATTCCATGATTCTATTATAATGTCACTGGATTTTTTTGATTCTGAAAATACAATGCTGAGAGAACAAAAATAGCTGTCACAATTCTTCACAACATGGGCCACGTTCCAAGAAAAAGAAGAAAGACACAGACAAAAAGTAAAAGTACCTCTTACTGTTATTTATTAGTCTGTGATTTGGTCTGGAACTGAAAACAATGTTGCCTACCATGATAGTTCTTGATTTTAATAAAGATTTTAGGCTGTTTTCAGACACCTTATTTTCTACAGTGTTATCAGGCTACCCAATTTCTTTTCGACAGTAAACCTTAAAATTCACCAAAAAAAAGTTCAAGACAAATGTAGAAAGTAACCAGTTTTGTGTCTTTCACATGTAGGCATTTGCTGTGACTAAGTGCTTTGGAATTCAAGTCTAACTTAATTTTATGAGTATTCTTCTCTAATATTGACTTTTTTTTCTTGGGGGACAGGTGGAGTTGAAAAGGCGATATTGAAGCTCCAAAGGATATAACTTTTTTATTGTTTGTTTTCAATAACTAAATAAATAACCTTTTTTATCCATATCCTGTGAAATATTGCTCTGATTATTTAAAATTTCTACCTCAGCTACTGAACAAAACAAAGAAGGCTGCCAACAGCATGTTTTACAGGATATAGATATCAATTTATTTAAAATGCTTTCTAAAATAAATGGGAATGCACTGTACTATAATTTAAGCATTCTTCTGTGTGGTAACTCAGGAAGCTGTTAATAAAAAGAAAGAAAAAAAAGAAAAAAAAGTAATTTTACTGATACCTGCGGGAAAATCTAGAATACTGGTCACTCATATTAAATTTATATCAACTTTATGAGGTTTTTGTCATCTTGACACATTTATGGAGCTGTTAAATTTTTGCTGCCTGGGGGATATAATGTACTTGATGTGACCCCACTTATTAAATCGAGACGATGCAAGTTACATTGATGACTTGTCATTCAGGAATAAAACAGACCCAAGCCTTCTCTGGTTCTAGAGGAAGGACATATTTGTAGCAAAATAGGTAGAGAAATAGATATGGTCATCTATATCAAGAAGACACTTGGAAAGAGGATGAAGGAGAAACATGCAGGCATTTACTCAGGTGCTGTCAAACCCACTGCAGTAGTTCATGGCTAGTGAAACAGGGACACATGGTACAAAGGCCTAAAAGACATTCCAGTGTCCCAACATAAAACCTAAGAGGAGAAGCACATGTGCAGGATTTGTTACACATTTCAAATTTCTGTATTAATGTACTTTATAGAACCTGTATTTTCTATGTGGCTTTCCAAGTGAGTGTACATTGAATTAAGGCTCATATCATGACTGCGTTGTTGTCACTGCCTTGAAATTACCACGATCATAAAGTTGAATCAAATTCAGTTTAAATAAAAAAGCATTTTAAGCCTTATTTATTTTTGTTGGAACCAGATCAAATAATCAAAAACCTTTGATATCCACTGAAGTTCAGAGAGATCAAATTTAAAATTATTTTGCCTAGAATAAATCTAAGTTAGGATTCTATTTCGTTGACCAGGAAGATTTCGAGCTCATCAGTAAATAAGTCACCATGAAGAAAATTCTGTTAATATATGAGCTTTGTACTTTATTTTTCCCAATCACTGAAAAATTTAGAGTAATTTTAAATAAGTTAATATTTAATATTCAGACCTTCATATTCTCTAGAGCAGATGGTATTTTGGGCTAAAATTTTGAGTGAGAAAGAACAGTTCTACTTTCTCTAAATATTTGTTTAAGAACTTGTATAACTAAGACATTCTGATTAGATTCAAATAATTCTCAATATAGACAGTTTTGTCATTGGCAGTTTTGGTTTATTATATCAAGCTAAATGTCTTCATATGTTTGATATTTTAAAGTGAATAAATGGGTTTTATTTCACTACTTTTTTTTTTTTTTTTGTGGTGGGGCACATTCTTCAGATAAAAAAACAACTTATTCTCTGTTTCACAGCCAGAATCTTTCTATTTTTACTAGGCACTGACTTGCATGGTCATGCACATATTACTGAAATAGTAGGAACCATTGCTTACATAGCTTTTAGCTTTACATAAGGAAGTCTCATGGTAAATATTCCCATGTCTAAACATGGTGCTATATGGTATTTACTGAACAGCTCTGTAGATTTGCATCTTGTGTTTGGAAGTGTCCTAAGCCCCTCCATTTCTATGGAATTTTATCTAAAGCTACCAGCACTGTGGTGGTTCTTTGATATTAACATTGTGAAACTACTTATCTTGACAAACTGTTATAGAAAGTTTTACAGAAATGTGTGCTGTGGCAAGCATTCATGGCAAAATGTTTCTGTCCAGATGAAAAGTACAGTGAGTATAGACCATTCTTTAGTGGTTTATTACTGTTATTTATTTTTCTAAGTAGATATTCAATGACACATGAAAACATATATGGGAATTAATCAAATATTTTCTGTGTTGGAGCTGAAGAATCCATATTTTCTTATCCTTTCTACTTTTCTCATGGTCATTACTATTTTTAACAGATAAAAATGCTCACAGATGATGAAAGTTCTGAAAAAAACAAACCACAGTAGTAAATATTTCAGAGTTAAATATGTCTTAGCTATTCCAACTAGAGACATTAACAAAATTCCATATGCAGCACAAAGAACTTTCTTTGTCTTTCCTATGTAGAAGAGAACCAGCTATGACTAATGGCAAAATAGCCACAAGGTTTTCTCCTGAGTGCAAATTTTTTTTCTAAACAGGCAAGAGAAAGACAACAAATCTAGTTTAATCAATACATCTTCTTGACGGATTATAAATTAGCATGCAGACTCTTTCATCAGGGAGATGATTGAATGAATCTGAAAACAAAGGTATTAACATTATTACATCAAAGATATATATTGAGTCAACTGCTGTGTATTATATATGGCACTAAAACTTCCTTCATTTATGTAGCTATATTAAAAACTTAGAAAATTACTTGAGAAGAGCAGTAGTTTTAATTTTTTGTATCAAAGCCAATTTTATCAAGTCTTCAGTTTTTATGCTATTTATTAAGAGAATAAAGCAACATAAGCAATTTAATTTAGGTATTTTTTTAATCCTCTTTGGGGAGCTTTGGGGGGTTTTTCTGGTTGTTTTCCAGAAGGTTGCAAGTTCATTTAGAATAATTTTCCTGTTTAGCTTTGGGCTTGGTTTATGAGAACAATATCAGAATATTTAATGAAAATTGACAACATTTTTATTTTTATAACTAAAAATAAAATATATATCAAAACTAAAGTTTTTTATATATGCCTCCCTATGTTTAGGAAAAGAAGGAATTTATTATAAAGACCTGCCTA
>VWZS01001442.1:62844-75813 GCA_013397075.1 Rhabdornis inornatus
CTGCCTACTATTTTCTAGGTTAATAAAATTTTTCAGAATTGTTGTGCTGTGTACCACACCTGTTCCATAGGGATCAATAATAAAGGTAGAGGTAGCACAGAACAATTTAAAATTATTTTGTTCAGATTGGAGTATGATAACTACATGTTAACTAACATGTTAACTACTATACTACATAGCATGGTAGGCAGAGAAGTTACTTTGTACTTATAACTTACTCTAATTTAAAAAAAAATACTGTATCCAATATCCCATTTCTAGTAAGATATACAGATGTTAATATCAAATATTTTACAAAATAAGGAAAATATTTTGAATTTTATTTGCTTAGTCATATCTGTTTGAACAACAAGCCCTCCATGTTTCTATGGAGCTATTATGGGATCAGACCAGTCAGTTTGAAGAACTGGACTCTATAATAAGCATCCCCAATTGCTGTCCTCTGACATGTCGGCATTCTATGAGTTCTCTCCACACACAGATCCAGTACAGACTGGACCTCAATATTGGAAAGAGGACCTTTGTGAATAAAGAAAAAAGTTACTAGTAATGAAGAATGCTGGCTGTTTCCTGTTCTATTCTCTTCGTTCCACGCTTTCCTGCATTCATCAAAACATCTATTTTATGACTAAATGGACTTAGTTACAGTATTGTAGCTTTGGTAATATTTAAGCTGCACATAAAATGTGCTTAGTAGAAAGAATGAATTTATTACAAAAATGCAAACCAATGAAGAAAACTGAACCACAGATATTTTAAGGCATATGTATCACACATAGGAATGTGAGACATGCTATATGTAAAATGTATTATTATTTTACAAGGTTTACTATTGATTGCAATAGTTGAAACTGAAAGCAATTTTTTTTCATCCAGTCTGGCAAGAGGTGTCTTTTATAGCTCAGTATAAGGAAGAAAATAGACTTAAGGTTTATATTCATCTACATGAGCAGTTTATCTTAATCGGTTGACTCTGTACCTGAGTTAGGAAATATCATTGGAGTCTGGGTGTATGGGATGACTAGGTTAAAATGGAAAAAATTCTTATGGGATATTGAAAAATTACTGTTCTGACCAAAAGAAAACTGGAGGCATTTTCAATGACCTGATCTTTTGACTACTGTATCAATGAGAATTTCTAGTTACAAGATTCGTACCAGGTTTCAGCTATAAGTAGGCTTATCTATTAGTTAGTTCAATCTTTTTCCAGTCTGTGCTCCCGCTGTTTATCAAAAGCCAGTCAGACAAGATGAGCCTTCTCACTAAGATAGGTAAAGTATTTCATTACAATTTCCATTATCACAGAAATAGAGAAAAATCATTCTAAACTAAAAACTCTGTCAAAATATTTAAACCAAATATAAATTTCAGGAGTTGAAATATTTAGCTCATTCATCCTGTTTGAGTCTGCTTTTAAAGCCAATGCTTTGAAAACTGCTTGTGGTGTTTAAACGAGCTGTTCCATCAGGATACTCTTCATTCGCAGGATATTTTATTTCAGCTACTCACCTATATTTTCATTCACTTTGTCACTGAGTGGAAATAGGTATTGACCTATTTGAGGGGGGAAATCACCTCTTCAGGAAAAAGAAAGAAAGCCTCAAATGCATCAGGTTTTATGACATTGTCTCAGTATTAGTGAAAAATACCACAATAAATAAGTTACTGTAGTGGACTTCACGACTGCTCATCGAAGGAGTGCCATGAGCATTTTAGGTGAAATAATGCAAGTAAATCGAGGAAACATGCTTTTATCACCTGAATATTACAGAAGCAACAAATACCAATTAAAGACAAAAGGTAAAGACAAAGCACATATTATGTCGCTGTGAATACAGACTAGTTTAAGAAATAACAAAAAAAATCAAACTGACTTTCTTCATTCATGTTTTAAACAAGTCTTGTTTAATTAAAACATTAAACAAATCTTTTAAATGGTAATCTGAAACGGTCATTTGTGTGGTGTTGAGCCTGTTCCTGTCCTGTAGTAGCTAACTTCAACAGTTCACAGATTTCTGTGAAATTCAGAAGAGAGAGTCCTGTTTCTGTGCATTTGAAAGTAAATATATGACAACCATGCAAAATATGAATCTATATTTTAAAACTCCTTTCAGCAGCATAGCAGAACCATGTTTTTATCTGCAAAAGTAAAGAACTTGTCCACAAAACTAAATATGCTGAAAGAGTAATGACAAATGAGACCCAGTGTTTGACATCTTAAGCAGGAAAAGAACTGTATTGAATGTGAAATAGTTGCAAAGCACATGTGTGATCTTCTTCCCTTTTTGCTTGGTTTTAGGAAAAAAACTCTGCATATTTTAGAATAACATTGAGCTCACAGTAGATGAAGGAGGTATGGTAAGTATAGTATTATCTCAAAATCACTATAGTCCTTTACAGTGGTTCTGGTGAATGAACCACAAAACTAAAGTTACATGACTGGTATTTTTTTGCATCTGCAAAAGAAGAAATGTCTAGGAATGTAGTTTTACTGGGCACCTGATGAAAACGGTAACCAGTGGTAAACCTCTGAGCAGTGTTAGTTCTGGATCTCAGCACCTTGCTGAGTGTCTTTACAGATTTGTTTTCCACTAGATTCTGGAATTTTGTCATATTTAGGCACATAATCTTGTTCTTAAGTCAGAGTGATATGATTCTGGAGCAGCTGGGCAAATCAGTGTACTCAGTATATCAGGTTTAGATCCTGATGTTTCCCAAGCACGTAAAAGTAGAACTTCCTTGGAACACAACCAAGATCAGGCATAGTGTCTCAGTGGAGAATGAAGTTCAGCCCCACAAGTGTTATTTTTTCCATCTAGTCAGAATACCTTCATACTGTCAGCTGCAGAAACAAGTTAATCCATGCAGCTAGAAAAAATCTTTTAAGATTTCATTTTGAAATGAATATATATAATGAAGTCAACTATAAGGTTTTTTCATGGAGCATCTGAAATTCAAAGATCACCTTTATCATGCTGCTCAAACATTTGCATGTCTGTAAATGCAAGTCTAAGTTATAACTGACATATTTAATTATAAGCATAGAAAAGCAAAAAAAAAAAAAAGTTGAATATCACAAAGATGCAGAAATAAGAAACTGGGGATAAGAATCTTTTTATCCTGCTCAATAGTTCATGGTTTCACTTTTTTATGCAAAAATATTTATTTTTAGGGGACACGGACCGAAAAAACCATCCAACACTTTTTTTTCCCCCACATAAAATAATAAGTGCAAACCAAGGCAATTGGTTAAGATTATTAACATGCATAAGCGGAAATTCCCTTTTCCAGGGAAGTTTCTAGGTTATACTTTTTTTCATTGAGTTTCAATATATGCATGTGTCTGATACTCAGATATTAAACTGAAGGTTTCTAACTGGTAAAATCCTTGTTTTTCATGTTTTAATTCATAATTAATTAATATGCTATCCCTGATAGTGAAAAATTGCTGTTTCTTTTTCCTGAAAGAAGTGGGGAGTTGTCAATTCCTTTATTCCATGTTGGAAGAAGGACAAATTATAGGTTCAATAAATGTGAAACTGTGGCTTGGTTCAGTGTTGCCTACTGAATTATTCCTCTGGTTAAAATTAGTAAGGCAGAACTTAAATTTTAGGTTTTGTGAGCAAGAACTCCCTTCTCAGGTAGCATGCAGCCTAAAGGTGCTTTCTCCCACTCTGCAGTACTGGCAGCACAAACTGTAGTATTTCTCCAGTTTTGTATTTGCTTGACCCTGTGCTTTAGGAAAAAGTGCAGGCTGTTGGCCATGGCCTGATATTCTTCCTGAATACATGAGCTTGATACAAGTAGTTCAAACACTGTAAAGGGGCATATTGCTATCAAAAAAAAAAAAAAGAAAAAAAATAGTTAGATATGTGAAGCACTTTAAAGTTTCACAGGAGCCAAGAAAGACATCCAGTGACCTTTGGGAAAATATATTAGATCTCTTTGGAAATGCCAGCCACGCTGCCCACTGGCAGTAGTGTATTATAAAAGCAAAGATTGACAAGGGCATGATGTTAGCCTGAGCTCCCAAGCATGCTTCCTCCAGACCACACTTTGTGCCTCAGATAATCGTTAAGCTGTGTTATTTTCTCAGCTTTTTAGCAGTCCTTGCATTGTTCAGTTCTAGGGAGGTTTAACCCACGTAATATTTTAGTGTCCTCATTTTAGTGCCTTCAAGATCTTACAGCAAGAAGTTCCACAGGTTAATTAAACATATGACCATGCAGTTATTAAATAAAAACAAACAAACAAAAAAACCCAAAAAACCAAACCAAAACAACAAACAAAAACCCAAAAACCAAACAAATTAAACCAAAAAAAAAGTGAACCAAACAAGAAAAATTAGCCACAACCCACCAGCATTGTTTTATTTGCATTCTTTAATTTGATCCTCCATACTTCCTGGAAAAGGCTGTTAATTACTGTTTTCCTCTTGCCTCTCTTTTTTTTTTTTTATTTTTCATAATATATAGGTGTTCATCTGCCTGTAAGCTGTCTCTTTTCCAGACTGAAGAATTCTAGTTTTAAGTGATACCAATTGCTTTTCTCTGGACTTTTCCCAGTTACTCCATAAATTTACTGAGATGAAATAGAGCTGCATACAGTATTCCAGACATCAGTGCATGATGCATTTCAATGACAGCATAACAATGCATTCCACCTTGTTCTTTCCTTATTGTTTCTTCAATTCAATTCCTTTTTTTCTTCATTGGTCCTGAGCTTTGAGCCAAAGTAGTGAAAACCACTCCTGTGAAAGCATAGCATTAATTGTTTTACATGTGAAATTCAGATTTTTTTTCCCATATGCATCACTGTCTTTCTACACATGTTTTCAACTGCCATTTTATAGTATAATTGTTCAGTCTTTTTTCCTCCCTGAAATCATGCACATTTAGCTCCTTCCTCACTATCCTCAATAACCTTGAGGTGAAACTTGTTTCTTCACTTTCTCAGACAAGTTGTCGATATACTAAACAAAGCAACGACTAAAACAAATCTTGAGGTATTCTCTGCTCTTTACTGCTTTTTTCCACTTTGAATTCATCCTTACAGAGCCTTCCCTATTATCTAGAGCTGTAAGAAGAGCATTCTTGAATATCTTATAAATAGACAAGTGGTTTTTTCTTTTCCACTTGCTATTTCAGTCAAGAGATCTGGATGTTCTGTTTTCCTGATGAATCTCAAATAAAACCTGTGTTGAGACCAACAGAGTTTCAATAGTATTTTCCTCTGTGATCATGACAATGAAAAGTGTACAGAGTAAAACCACTGTAGATTTAGTTACTCCTAAAATAACATCCTTTCATCCTTTATTTCTGAAATATTCACCCCTTTGCAAGGCATGTGGCAGTACAGAGACTGTATATGTTTTCTTGCATTATACTCTTAAAATTTTACTTAGAACTCCAGTCAGGAAGTAACAAGAGTAGCCCATTTGTCCCTAGTCATATATCATAAGACATGCCAGAATGCTGACCAAATGATATGTGCTCTACTTAATGTATTACATTTTGTGCTTAAAAGTAAAGAGATTTATTGATAAAATTATTTTGGCAGCACTTGAAGTTGAATTCCTTCTCATTCGCTTATTCATTCTGTGCATTCATTTGTGCATTCTTGAGAATTGCAGCTAAAGGATGGACCTAGATTTTGCCCTCATTTTATACTGTGCTGTATCCACTGTGTAATGGACTGAATCCAGCAGATGAAAAACATAAGCAATACTATCTTTCTCAGTAATTGTATCCCTGTGATCATATGGTTCTCTCTTTAAGGATGGCTGAGGAAATATATTCTAAACATTACTAACAAAACAAGTTCTTTTTTCTTGGTCATAGTTGAAAAGGGACAACTTTTTTGTGAAGCTGATTTGCACTACAGTGAAAGCCATTATCTCTATCCCAGTGGCAATTACTTTTGATTATTAAGTGTGTGTATGCTTTAATAAGAGCTGCTTTTTGAAGTCGGCTCCACCTTAGACCTAATCTCGGAATGAAGTTGTAATGCCAAGTTTATGATATCTTAGTGTGTTGCTATGGAAGTGATATTAGCAATATTAGAAATCCAGCATTGTGGGCTGTGATGCAATATGATGTGATAGAAACTGTAAGCATGGATGCAGTAGAAGATGATTTAATTTCAACACAGATGTATTTGATTCTTTGGACAAACATGAGAGAAAAAGAAGGCAGAATATCAGAGTAAAGTAAGTATTTTTAGATACTACAGTTTATCGTGATCAGGATCAGAATGTAAGAATATAAAGTTCTTAATTGGCAAAAAAATATGTTTTAAACAAAATTAACTTAAAGGTTAAAATTGTTGCACAGGAATTATTATTATTTTTAAGAAAAAGGAAAGTTAGTATTTTTTATGGTTTGCTGTTTTGATCATAGGCTTCTTTTTATTTTACGTTTGCTTATTATTTCTAATTTCTTTCTTATTTTTTATTTTCCATTTTGAATCTGCAATGGGAAACAGACCAAGCAGATGGTAGCAACCCAGTTATGTTATTTTTTAGCCATTATTTTTTCTAGTGACAGTTAAGGTTGTTTGGGCCCTTGTATAGTAAGCCTGTTGATACTGAGTGATTATTGAATAGCTCTATAATATGTATTTATGTGTAATTTAAGTTACAAAATGATCAGTGGAAGTTTTGTTACAATGTGCTTAGATGCATGGAAAGATGAAAGACTGAAGAGTGGATCAATAAACTCATTACTAGATGGAAAATGCTATGAGAACACATTGGTGATGTACGATTAAACTAAAGAACAAAAATCGTATACAATCACTGGTTCTAGCTTTTGACAGGAAACATGAGCCTTTAGGCATAAATGACTGTGAATGGCAAAATGCAGCTGCTGCTTTCATTCGAATAGCCTAAGGAAGACAGGAGAGCAATCAAAACATGCCCCAGCTATAAGCAATCATTTCAGAGCTTTAGCTGACTTAAAAAGCGATAGCAAGTTAGACTCTGAAGAGTACTAGACAGGATCCTGTGATGATGTGGCACTGCCAAACCCTTTGGAGGAGATACAGTGAATAAAGGAATATTCATGAGAAAAGGAATGCTCCATAGAGAATTAAACAGCTGCACAGTCCCTGCTTGAAGCATCACATACGTTCCAGTTTCTGCAGCTGCCCTTCAACCTCTCTTCAGCTGCTGAAACTCTCGTCTTTGCCTCCCTCTTTCTGATCCTAATGAGTTCTCTGCAGCAGCAGTTCAGGACTGTCTGGATGTTCTTCAGCAACTGGGTACTAAAATCCATTCTCAGGTGCACTGTTTTACATTTATTGTCCCATTATTCCTCCTTTTAAATTTTAATTTGCTAAGAACTTTAAAAGTGAGAACATATCAGCCACTAAGAATGTGCTGGAGCTATGGGGCTGCCCACAGTAACTATCACAAATTCCTGTTGTGAGTACAATTTATGTACAACCGTGGCTTCAGGAGGAAAAAAATTCCAGATAAGGTGCAAACTAGAGGGGTCATATCCTCACAGTATGGTGAAGGTACGAGCTTTTTAAGAGTCTTGGACAAAATAAAAGCACAGGTCTAGAAACAATAGAACCGTATTAAGAACATGCTATCCCAGCTAAAATCCATTTTTATTTTCTTTCTTGTTCTGAGGCAGACTTGATCAGCAGAAGGGGGAAGGTCTGTAATATGCTGTATGGTGTATTTAGGAAATATATGTGTAGCTATCTTTAATCTTACTGATATCAAATACAGTATTTTGAGAGGAAAGTAAAACTAATAAAACAATGTAAAATATAAAAACAAATTTATCTGTATTATCAGAGGAGCATATTTTGTTTACCTAGTCTAGATTTTGCTGTTTTACATAGTTCCATTTCTCTTCATTCACCATTCTTCCTTTTATTGCATTCCATAACTGCCAGAAACAAATGAAATCCAAAAATTCTGTGGAGAAAAACAAGTTAAGCACCCCCAGCTGTTTGCAACAGCATAAACTGCTGCTTCATTAATTCCAATATGTGTGTGCATAGGCCTCAAGCACAGCCTTGCTCCAGCAACTGCTATGATACAGAATTATTGCTTATAATAAATCATTGGAAGCCAATCGGAGCTCTGGGTACCCTGGTGCTGTGACACATGCTGCATTTGCAAGAATGGTATTTCCAAATGTTAAAAAACTTTGGGAAAACCTCATTTTGTTATTGTCTTTGTTGAACTTACTTTTGACTTTCATCAACTTAACATTATTCTTTTAAAAAAGGGAAGAAAATATTTGATTGCCACTATAAAGAAAAAGGGCTGAAGTAGCTCATAGAAGAGTAGTAACGCTGTATAGCTTTGCTTACAGAGAGAAAAGTTTAACCCAAGAGCCATATTAACTTGAGAAAGGTTAAACCATGCCTGTACCACCATTCATATGTCTGCTGCTACCTTCAAGTGAGTATTCTACGAAGGTGAGACAAAAAATAGCACTGTCTAGCAGAAATTGATAAATTGAGGCCGAAGATGTCATGAGCTGCTGTGGAGAATAAGGAGTTGTGAAGGAGAATAAATAAAGAATTATCTCCAAGTCTTCTTCAAAGGTCTAGTCATATGGAACCATTCTTTTTTCCTTAGTAGAACATTTTATAATGGTTAAGGGAGTATTCTGCTTAAAATTTGTCAAAACAATATGGCAAATAGTTGTATCATGTAATAATGCATCATGTGTAGAGATCATAAGTAAGGATTTTTTTCAGATGAAACCAGGGTCTTATATAAATGTAGGAAATACACCAGTTTCAATTAGTTTTGATTCACTTGAGCTGAATTGAAGTCTGGTTTATAAACTAAGCCTCATTTTTAATTAAGTAAATGCAATTGCAATCTTTTCCACTATTTATGTATGTCAATTTAGATAGTACCTATTTTTTTCTTTTATTGGAAGATGTTAAAGTCTGAAAAGCTTGTTTTGTTTATTTCCATTTTAAAAGAAAGCTAAAACCTACTTCTGTTTGTTTACTTACTCCTCTCTGCTGTCTGTCGGGATCTAAGTTAAAACAATTCTAGTCCCTTTAGCTGCAGTGAGAAAAATTAAGTTGGGATTTGCAGGTGGCTTTGGTATTGGTGTTTAGTAGCATGTTTTCACTGCACAATTAACTAGACACTCTACTTGAGTACACACCTCAATCTTATCATCTACACAAAGGAGCTAGGTTAATAGGCTCACTTACTTACAGGAGAATACAAGTGTCTAAACACTGTTTTCCAGCAGAAACCTGCTGGTGGGGGTTCAGATAATGTCAATAAGGAGAGACTAGCCATCCAGTGCTAGGACAGGTGCCAGATTGGCTGTCAACCACCTCTATACCCTGTGCAGTGAGAAGCCATAGCATATCATGCAAGTGAACAAAATGAAACATTGGTGCTTACTGTTGTGCATGGTACTCTAATAATGTAAGGCTGGGAGACAGAGAATTCGTTTTGTTTGGAACTAAATAAGCCTGCCCTTTTGGGGTTATTACTAAAGAGCATTCCAAACCATGCTCATGTCTTAAAACCTTACAAAACTGTCCATACATAAAATCTGAGTTTTGTTCAGTGAAATGACAATTTCTACACGTGAGAGGAATTTACATTGTTAGCATTTACCTGAAGACACAAGTCTTAGTAAATGCAACCTGTTAATTAAATAGGCAACAAATGTGGTTTGGGAAGAAACCCAAAATAAGGGTGCAAAAATATCTGTTAATAAAAACAGAATTTGAGTTTAATATCAAAACTCTTGAGTGAATTGAAATCAATTATACAATTGAAAGCCTTTGGAATCTGAATGTATCAAAAAAAAGTTTATGTGCTTTCAGGTGAAAATAAAGCACATTCCTGCTTAAATAATAAATCATTTTATAAATGGTGTACCTTGGACTGTAAATGTAAGGGGCTAAAGAAAATCTATCAAAATTAGAACTATAGCATAACAGTGCTAGGATCAGGAAGTAGCAATTATGTAGTGTATTTGACAGTTCATTGCTTTGTAGAGAGAGCCAGAGCAGGTAACCACTGATTAAACCAAATGCTTGGGGATAATTGATCTGAAAAAGAGAGCAAACTTTAAAGAACATGGAAATTATCTACACTGGGAGAAAAAAGACCAAGCCAGTGTTAATTCAAAATCCTTGTAATTACAAGTTAGTGCCTGGTACTGTGAATCTGGAAACTGAAGTAAAATTTGTTTCCTCTCAATTTAACATGAGCTTTGCCACAGTTGGAGATTAACCTTTAATTCAGTGGCTCCACAGCTGACCATATATGACCTTTTGAGTTTTGACTTCTGTGAACTCATGAAAGTCACCCTATCTGTAAAGGAGATGTCATTTTTCTGCTTAAAATGGATGTTCTGAGACTTAATTAGTTGGTGTTATTTGCTTATAAAGAGTTTCTTTTATCAACAAAGCCTATAAAAGTCAAAGCTGATAAAATCTTTGTGAGTATTACAAGGGAAAAGGTACAGGCTTAGTTAAATTTTGGATATGCAGTAAATTACAAGTCATGCCTTGCCGGAATTATTTTGATAGTTTAAAAAAAATCTTCTTGAGGAATGTAGTGAGTATGTAAGGAAATATCTTCTGTTCTTGTGTTGGAAAGCTTTCTTTATCTTCATAAGGTTTTATTTGGATGTTGTAAGCAGACTGGAGTGAGTGTATTTCTCCTGAGAATTGTTAAACACTGGCACAGGCAAAAATCTCATAATAGGATTGGTTTTGTTGTTGTTATCATTGCTATTGTTGCTATTATTATTATTATTACTTTAGCTCTGATGATTTTCATTATATTGTTTTGATTGTATATTAATAAGTGAAAGGATGCTTCATTTCCATTTTTACTTTTGTAATTTTGTCCTAAATTTCTATACATATACAATATGGGTATATACATTTGATTTAAACTCTCTAATAATCGCTCAGAGCATTAAATTTGTTGATTGCTTTTACAGTATTTACACCAAAACATTTTTTAAATAGAATTGAAAACATCATGTGTATTTTATTCAATCCTACCTTAACAGGACTGAATTTGAGTTAGCACATCATTGTATGAAAATGTAGATGTCTATTTTGCATATAATTTTAAGAGTTAGAGGAAAGTTAGTATACAACTAGTCAGTCACATTCTCTTGTGACAATGAGTCATATTCTCACGTGAATTAGATTAAGTGACCACGGCACTTTGAAAATACTTCAGTAACCCAAAAAAAAGTTCTATTTTACATTTCCAAGTGTTCTGTAATGCACTTTCCCTATAAACCCAAAATGTTTTATAAAAGCTGTTCTGAATAATAGCTGTAATTTAGTCTTAGAACTTGCCAGGTAAATATGGCCCCAAGATACTGATCTATGTTATATTTTGTGCCATGAGTGCAGAGAACATCTTCCTCATTCATCTTACTTTTTTGTACTCTTTTTTCCTAGCAATACTTTCAAACTCATTCACAAAAATCGATGTGTTTTTCATTTCTCCCATAGTCTGGTATTTGACATATACATCAAGATATTGTGGGATGTGTGTTATGTCTTACATCTCTTATTTGATTGTCATTACTATACATCTGTTATAAACACTGCTTATTCATGGTTTGGGCTCTCTGTACCACACAGCTTGACCACATCTCCATTCCAGGCAAAACCCACCCACCTCCTTCAGCACTAACTCTCTCATACAGCACTTTCTGTTAATCTTGCCTGATACTGCATCATTCAGACAATGACTTGTTCTCATCACCCTGCTGGGAGGGATGTTTCCTGGGCTGAAACCCTATGTGCATACATATGATGTATCTGTACAAAAATGATAGCTTTCCTTTCCTCTCTCTCCTTTTCTCCTACATTGCAGCAGATTTTATGAACTCCCCTTTGATAGTGGCTGTTATCCTCTGGAATCCAAAGCCAAATGTAAGAAAAATATATATATCATTTTTTTTTGTTTTGTTATTTAGATTTTTTTTCCCTTCTTTTAAAGTGTCCTGTGCTTTTTTAATGCACAGGCTTGAATGCTCTAACAAAGCAGCATCAAGATCATCATCACCATAAGGGTAATATTTTTATATCAATTTAAATTACTTTGATTCAATACTGAGGTCATACAGAGTGTCAGCTTGAAGACATGCTTCTCCCTTTTCTTCCTCAACCAATAGCATTTGTCAGTAGGATTGTGCAATGAATTGTGAAATTGTTTACCTGTCAGTTCAAGCTGGATTTATATTAAAACTATCTATTTCTCAGTGGATAGATAGTGGATAGAATTATTTTCATTTGTATTTAACTATTCTACAGTTAGTTGGGGACAGTTTAATTCTTGTTAACTTGTGGTTTCTTCTCTACTATGTAACATAATTCTATGGAATGCATAATTTAATGCATAAATTTAAGGTAAGCCTTAACTGAGTTTTGAAGCTGAGTAGTGCTTTCTATTTATAGGAATCTCTTAAATGAGCTGTTAAATACTACACGGGGCTCAGTTAGAATGATATACTAGTTAAATGTAGAGTATGATCATTTCTGTTGGTATTTCCTATTTTTCTATATAACTTTGAAACTTGCAAGTTTTTCAGATCAGGTAGAAGTTGTTTATATTATGAAGAAATGTATTTTTATCAATCTAGAGGAAAATATGAAGAATTTTGTTGATCTGTGGGTTTTTGACCTTGTCTTAAGCAGGAAATTATATTCATTCTATTTAGGAAAGCAAACAAATTGATTGGAAGACTTAGGCTGTATAATTTATCTTATATCACAACTTTAGCAGTTAGGCCATGATTCTAATAAGAAAATGCCACTTTGGATTTTAAATCTATTTTTATCACCCAGAACATCTTATCTGTCAATATCTGATTAGAGGGCCTCACTGCTTGAGACAGCTTTTCTTCGTCTGACAGAGAATTGAGGCTCTGAGACCGTCTGTTGATGATTCATATCTGGGAGTGGGGGTAATACAAAAAAAAAAAAAAA
>VWZS01001442.1:75832-101898 GCA_013397075.1 Rhabdornis inornatus
AAAAAAAAAAAAAAAGGCTATAAAGAGCAAGGGGTTAATTTTTGATTATACTTTGACCTATGACTTTTGCCTTGAGCCCAATGGAAAGGCTGAATCTTCCTGTCTTATCACTGCAAAGACAGAATACTCCTGTATGGATTTAAACAGAGAAGTTCAAATAAGTTTCAACTTGATTATTTCTTCATAACGTCTCACCTGAGTTTAAGGGAAACTATCATATTGCTTTTCCTTTCAGTCCCAATTTTTTCTCCTTTTAGTTTTCAGTGCAGTAAATATAAGTTTTTGGACTAAGACAGGCCTTTGATACCTCTGTCCACAGTGCTACCCAGACCATGAGAAGTTTTCTGTTCAAGCACCTTCTCTGAGGTGATGACTTCATTATAATACAATAACTGTCTTGAAGATGAAACAGAGACTAAATTTTCCAAGTAAGATATATGTAAAATCAGAAATAAACTGATTGTTGTTGAAGATCCTGAAAGGTCTTTCACACCTACTTGCTACAGTGAGCAGTGTTTGTCGAATTTATTCGTAAATATGTCTTTTGGGAAAAATTTAATTGTATTTCTTGGTACTTGTAGAAAGAAACATACTGCATTTAATGTTTACAAATATCCACTTTAGTTCACAAGCCGTTATTTAGCAGTAAGTAGCACAAGCATATTTTCCTGACATAGCAATTTTGAGTGCAGAATATCAGGCATTTATTTTGATATTTACCATAAATATGGGAATAGTTTTCTACCTTTAGTTCTACAAATAATTTTTAATCTAAATGCATAGTGTGCCTGTACTGTTTACTCTTCCTAGAAGGGTAATTGTGTGTTCTTCCTTATACTGACAGATGTGGATACTGGATAAGATAAATTCAGGGCCCAAGAGGCAGAAATATATTAGCTGACTATACAAAGACTATGGCACATACTTTATAATTTTATAGTCGTATCTACTGTGTTGAAATGTGATAGTGTTCTAGGTTTGAAGATAGATTTTATGTCAGAAATAGAAGTGTTGGTGAAAAGCAAGGTGGAACTGTGCTATGCCTGGGTGTGTTTAGCATAGACAGAGTCAAGGGTTTTATCTCAGGTCAGAGTGAAAAGCCAAATTAGCCAAGGATACCAGTGAGTATCTGAGATTGCAAGACATCCAAAGATGGAATATCAAACTTACTCAAGCCAAGCATACATGAAAACAGGAAATACAACCACAAAAAATTTGCCAGAATTTTTACAAAGAACTCATGTCTGTTGACATTCACATTAATAACTTGATATAATATGTAGATATCTGGAAGCCAATATAGGACTCAAAGGGGCTGTTCCTTAGTTTAGCTGTAAGGTTAGAACAATGATAGGGACCCTTCGTAATAGATGTCCAAACAAATGTACCTCAGAGACAATCACGATTATTAGACAACTCATATCTAATTAAGATCTCCATTGGGTTTCTGAACTAATGACCTTATTAAATTTGGCTTGCAGCCTTGCCAATTATGCATTTTCCTTTTATACATTCTTTTTTGAAGCAAATTCACAGCATGAGCACAGAGTAGTGGTTTGCACATATCACATAAATACCATCATGTGCCTCAACTGGAATGTTTCTTAATCATTCTTGTGAAATGCAATAATCTACAACTTCCAGTAATCTGAGATTTCTTTAGAGATCTATGTTTGGATTAATCTACTTTGTCAAAAGCCTTTCACAAGAATTAATAGCTTATATTTTTTACAAGAATGGGCAAGAATTGCTGATTTTAACCAAACTTCATGTTGAATCTGCAGGTTTTTCAAGTTTTGAAGCTCAAATAGTGAAAAAAATGATCCTGCTCTGATTCTCACAGTTTCAAAAACTGCCAGGTAAAGAGTAACAGGTAACTTTACAATTAACTCAGCAAGGTGAGTCATGAAATAATATTTAATGACAGTCTGTGTTTTCCTGAAAATAAGGGATCTTGGGTATTGTGATGGTAATTTTGAGTATAGCAAAAAGGGAAGGTAAAAGCATCAGAAAAAACAAAATTTAGTCTTTTTTTTGAAGGAAAGGGAAGCTGATTATGAATATGCACAAAATTTTCTCTGAGCTTAGACTGAAAAGATGAGCATAATTATTATTGAGGAAAAACATACTTAATTCACTTTCATTACTCTAGAAATGAAAATGTCATTTCAAGTGACATATTGAATGTGATTCATATTGAATCGGATGCATGTTGAACTTCTGTAACCACAACTACAAGCAAAATTAGCTTAAAAAGCAACAAATTTAACTAAATTTCCATATTTTCATTAATCTTCTATACTATGTTAAAATATGAGTGAGTAAAGGGCAATTGAATAAAGACTAGAACTCCTCCAGATATTATTTTCTGGAGAACAGGTAGAAGAAAAAAAGTCAATTCTCCATCTATATACTAGAAAATCCTAGAAGAGACTGAGTTGAATCGAGATTTTTTTTTCTGTCTTTTGATTAGTCCATTGATGTGTCATGCATTATGGACTTCAGGAAGGAAATAACATATTGTTTTTTAACCATTCAGTACATCTTCACATTATACTAATGCCCAGGGCACTTTCTTATTTTTTTTATTTTAAAAATTTTCTTTACTTGGAGATACTCAAAGAGTTAAAGTAGGATTGGAGTCAACAGATAAAGTTGTAAATTTAAATTTTGTTTATCTGTATTTCCATTTGTATTGTATTGCAACCTATTTAAATTCCAGAATTTCCAGCATTGCCTTGTGTTGCCTACAGCAAACATCCCTGCTTTGTTTGTTTTAAAAATACTTACTTTTAGATCACCTTGCAAGATGAGAAGGTGACATGCTGTCATATACTGTCATACATGGAGATTAAGGTCAAAGTCCCACTCAGCTGGGTTGACAAACTGAGCTACCCATGACCTGCTCTCCAGGCTGTTTAGCATTCCAAACAGCTCAATGGGACAGTAGCTTAAAGCAAAGCCCCTGCTGACTCTCTGCTGCAGCATTTATATCCAGTAGCATATCGTGACCACAGGCCAGAAATCAGGTGATCACTACTTATATGACCTTATTAATGGCCATCCATGAGAATTTACTTCAAATAACTTTCTCACTAGTGCACAGGAAGGGAAGAATACTTCATTCTGCAGGTTTTCATTCAGCTGCTTTAATTATGAATGTGGTTTTTTGTTGTTGCTGTAACCCCAGTTTTATTCTAGGGAAGCTGAGACTGAGGAGGAAAGGAAGAAGAAAGAACTGAGCCTGAGATTGACTCCTATTATCAGTGTTAATAAGCAGACTTGGATCACATGTGATCCTCAGATGCTGCTATGAAAATATCTGATGGCCTCTGTCTGAACCATTCGAAGTACAAATGTAATTTATCAGTTCCAGTAAAGCTGTCTTTTATAAACACATAAACACTTTTCTAAACATGTTTTTAAAAGCAGACAGTTGGGCAAACTTCCACACACATAGCTACCTCATGATTACTATGAGAACAGTCCCTGTTATATTTTAAATGCATGCTTTGAAGGCACAGAATTTCTACAGCTGTCTAATTAATAGTTGATGAGAAACAATCTTTAATAAGAATTTATTCTAATATTAGGGAAAAACAATTTTTCTAAGTTGATTTTGCTAAAATCAAGGTAAAACAAATTAAAGTCACCTTACATTGAAAATTTCAACTTTAATGATTCTGCTTTGTCAAAATTATAGATAATTAAAACCATTACTTAAAATATTAACGTGTAAACACTAAAGTTGGTTCAGTGACACTTCTAATATTTAATGACAGAAATTTAAAAAGGAATTTTTTTGTATCTCTCCTCTTTCAACAAAACACACTATTCTTTGAAACCCTGAAGTTAACTGAAACTGTCACTAGTTTTAAATGAGCTTTAAACACAGGCCATATTGGAGCCACAATATAGCAAAATTTCTCATCACAACGGGCATTATTCAATCCCTATATGTTACACTTTGAAAGAGCCTGGCTGAAAGGGCATTAGTAATTGTTTCTTTTTATTCCAAGGCATTCTGTCTACCAGTTCAGGTTTTTGATGTGGTTTTATAATATTATTATGTCAATTGGCCAGTCAACTTTCTTTATATGTACCTCAGCAGATGGGTCCCACCTCACAAATGCTCATTTCGTATTTCTATTTGTTTAAAACTTTGATCATTCGTGTAAGATCTCCACTGTTCTTTTGACTGAATATTTGATACATGCATATATACGTATTCTTCCATGTACACCCCCTATATATAGATATATATATATGGCACACACACATATATAGAGAGATAAACACCAAGAAGAACCCAGGTATTCAGGGTTTGAATTTCATGTTCGAGAAAAAAGTTGTCACACTGTTATATCTGCTCATAGCTAAGCAGACTGGAAACTCTTAACTTCATTATTCCTGTGTGCAGAGATATACTGACAGAAAGGTGGGAGGCTTTGACATCATCGAATAAATCTGGCTTAATTTAAAGAGAAAGAAGCATGTCAATTATGAGACAGACTGATAGGACACATTAACGATATGTCTATCAGGTATGCTTAGACATTTAGCTTCCAGGAAGAAGATGCAGCTAGGAATGCAGTACTTTGATGATTATGTTACTCCAGCTTTTAAGAAATCATATTCTGATGCTATTATCCTTTTGGAAGACTCTTTGTTAATATAATATTTTATTTTCATATCTTGATAATTAAGTCCCTTAAGTTTCCAAGAAAAGTGCAAAGGCTTATTTTTTTTCTTTTTAATCACAGTTCAGAATTTCATGAGGATTTGTGTCTTTTATTAAATGATAAAAAAATCCAAGTGTATTATTCATTACTAAACTCCACCATGTGTCATTATCTACCTTATACCTATATGTATTATCTACCTGTTTTTCTTTTGCACAGTAGATGTCCATAGAGTCTAGTGAGATTCTTGAAGCTCTAAGTCTTTGCTCTGCATGCAATGCTGTCTTCTTTTAATATTTGCAGGAGAGTGCCAAGATGTTTCCCCAAACCCAAAGGCAACTTTTCTTACTTGCCTAAAATTAATGGTAGGAATTTATAAGACATCTCATTTTCTGCGTAAGACGAAAGACTTTTGGAAAAAATCAGAAATTTGGACATTTCTAGAAGTCCTTTGCTATGTTTATTTAAATTAAAGCTAGAAACCACAATTAAGAGTTCTCAGGATTTTGCCTGGACAACCAAAACCTAGAAAATACTAAATTATTTTGAACCTCAAAGACCTGAAGTATGGATACAGAAATAAAATTAACATCTGTAGAGCTTCACCTTCACTGTTCACTTTTTATGTTCATTTTAAATGAGAAATAATTATTTCCTCATCTTTTAAAACTGATGAAACCATATATGCTCTGCATTACACTGATGCACAGGAGATTGCCATCTATCAAGCAAGTGACCCATTCCTTTTTTTAGTTTAAAAGTTTGATCATCTAATAGTAGGTGAATAAATGATAAAGTAAATCAGTCCAGCTGGACTTTGGTCATTTCCCATTCATTGCTGTATTTAGACTGCATTTTCTGGGGGTACAAGTTCAGCTTCTACCTCTGTGAGCAAGAGAATCTTATTTCAGAAATGCCCTGAAGAATTACTCTTAACATGTTACTTCAAAAGTGGAAACTTGTGCTGAAATACACCACTGTGTAGATTATAGTGCTATGGTGTAGGTATAGATACCACTTCATTCTTATGTCAATGTTCAGGTTCAGGAACAGCTTTCTACTGAACCTAGAGCTGAACTTAATGTCACCCTGAGTAGTCACGTATCTCATGAGAAAATTGGATGTTTCACAGGAAATATAAACAGAAACTATTTGGAAAATGCAATGTTAATTATTTCATCTTGTTTGAAGGAAAAGCATTTTTCAGACATGTTGATCTCACTGAGAGCCTCTAGCTGGCTGTTAGGAGCTCCCTATTTTTATATCTTAGCGGTTAGCAACAAAAATGAATATGCAAATTTTATATGTGAAAAAAAATGTGAAAATCATACAACGTAAAGTACCTAGAAAAAGGAATCATTTAGTCAGAAACACTCCTAAATATGTTATTGGTTTTACAAGTAAATGGGTTTGTAGTTTCATGTACAAAAGATTTTTTCTCCCCAGCTATTTTAACAAACCCTTCTTTAATATCTCTTAAAACTCACTCTCAATTTGACCAAGTTTTCTTTGCTGTATGTAGTTTCCATGTATAAAATGGATTGTATAAATGTGTTGAGAGGGTTTTTAATATGTCTGGTTTTAATTACCATCCTAAAAATCTTCTTTTTAGTTCCGATAATTGACCTTTATGATGGCATTTTTCCTTCATTCTGGATTAAGACCATTCCAAACAAAATCAATGAATCACAGAAAGCGCTGCATGGTAAGACTGCTCAAGAAGTATTTGTATTTAGTTCTGAGATGTGTATAAAAATATTCTGTAAGTTTAGAGAAATAGTACTTTATTAAGTTCTATTTTTGTGTGAGTGAGATGGAGGTCATTCCATAAAATTTCCTTGTTGCATTCATCAGTCCTTAGTTACTGTTACAGAAAATGTGACGTTTCTGTTCTCTAAAGAGCTTTAAAGACAGTGTGAGCAGCACCTTTTTCAATTTGTGCCAGTGCAAATTCAAGAAATCAGTGGTAACATTTTTGCATTTGAAAGTAGCACAGCTGCTGTTCTGGTGTTGTGGTTAAAAGATGACAAAAGGTGTACAGTAGGAATAGATCAATGACTAATATTTTTTATACATGAGCTTCACTGTTTTCTTTGCTACAGCTAATCCACTCTGTTCCATTCTTGGCTCTTTTTCCTTTTTTTTTTTTTTTAAGCTCAGTAAGCCTTCTTACCATTTCATTATCAAAATCCACCCTTTCGTCCTCTCTGTTCATGTCCTTGTGGGCAATTTGTCCCTTCTTTCTTTGTAACTAAAATGTGAATACTTGGTACGTCATCTTCTACACTTATCTCTCTCTGCTCACCTCTGGGGGTTTTGCCTTCATCTCTTGCAGAATCAAATTCAAACCCTTTGCCACATTTTTAACAATGGGTCTTGCCTCACATATTTAAACTAATAACTGCCTCTTGTCCTTTATCTCCCTTGCTTCGCATTACTCGTTTGTTTTTCATTGCTACTCTTCTCACTTCCTGTGACATTAAGAGTAGTTTTGTTACATCCTCTTATTGCAAACTCTTTCTAAAAAATTCATTTGAGGAAATTCCTTACTCCTTTTGTATCCAAAACTTCCAGTTCCTATATGCCTGCAGGAATGGCCTCTGAAAGCCTGTAGAGGATAATAGTCCTTAGAAGCAATGGTATTGATAAATTAGCATGGAAAAATGAAGAGTAAGTGATGTGACACAAGACTGACTGGACTGGTGACATGGGTTCAGATTCTCTGACCTGGCTTTGGCTGTTTTCCCTGACCTGCTACATTAGTTTTACAGCTTCAGTTGTTTTAGACGGAACGGTTTACAAAACATAGAACATCAGCTGCCAAAAAAATGACAGAGAGAAGTGACTAATGTCCCTTTTTAGTAGGGAGGTTTGCTTTCTCTTTTGTTCTTTTCACTTTACTGTCTCAGGCATGAATAATTCTATTCTATATTAAATGAATATGTAGTAGGTCTCCAGATTTTCATCACTGATGAAGACTAAGAGTAAAAAGCCCTGATCTGAAACAAAGCCTGAATGATCCTCCCTACCAAAAGAGATATGAAAGGAAACAGGAGAAATCTAATAAATGAAATCCCTCCCGTATTCACCCTTGAAATAATTGGTCTTAGATATGGTATGCTCTGCAAAGCATCAGTATTCATGCTGGAGTAAACTGAATTAATAGTGCTGAAAAGTGACTTATTTCATAGCACAGATTTTGGTTTTTTCTGCTGCAATCTTCTTAAAAGAGAAAATGAAAATTTATGAACTTTCTGCCATGAATTATTTTCTTATTTATAGTATTGAACTTCACTAGGCCATCATTGTGCACATCATTTCTGATGGATACAATATTCTTGTAGCAGCTGTACAACATTATAGTTAAACTTTTTCTACTTTTGATGCATAAACTATTAGAAACACTTACATGGTGGAACAACATTAGCCATCATTTCTCTTTCTGGTGTATTGCACTAAATAGCCTCTACAAGTACTATAAAATAAAATAATGGGGGAATACAGTTGGGATGAAATTGCTGATAGGATTCTTTTTAGTTTTGACAGTGGAAGTTTCTTGGAGAATGGTGGTAAAATGCAGTTTCTGAAGTAAAGGTTCTGTTTTCAATTTGCTTGAAAAGAAGTTCATCTGTTAAATATCAAATTATAAATATGATTTTAGAGAGTATCAAAATCTTTTTTTGAAATTTTACTTTTTTGGGGAATTGTAAGTATTTCTTTTAGTTTCAACCTTTAAAATTGACTTATAAATGTCAATTGTTGAGCAAGCACCAAAATTTCCAGTTGAAACATTTGTGTGGCTATGCTTCATAATTAAGCAGAATTTTTTATTAATTTTATTCTATTGTTTTCAATGGGATCACTCCTTCCCAGAAAATCAGTCTTTTCTTTCATATTCTACAAAGATCCAGCTTCAGAAAGCTCAGAAATAATTTCGTAAGTGGGAAGACTCTGCAGCAAGATAGGACACCAACCTGAACTTTAGAGACAAACTCCAAACATGAAACACCTGGGATGCATTGCCTAAGAGATGTTCCAACAGCTCAAGGAAATGCACAAATTAATATTCTGTGATCGGTATATGCAGTGCAGATCCCTAGGCTATCAATATGGTGGATTTGTACTGGAGTAGTTCCCTATTTTCTTATTTGTACTCTTTTTTCCCCTTGGATGTCGAATTGTTCTTCAGAGAAAAACAAAGCAAGTAGGGCTATCCAGCTCACTTGCCATTAGGAATACCACTGGAAGACTGGTAGAAAGGATAAAATCAGTATTACCACTTCAGCTCTTTGGCCATCTCATCCAGAAAAATCTTGTGTGTTCTTTTCTGCTGTTGTTTGTCCTTATTTACTTTTACTGTTTAATGGACAACTTTAAGCATAAATCTGCCTGAGTCCTGTCCTGAAATTCAAAACCTTCAGGTTCTAGACACAGAAATATCAACCACAAGGACAAGTGAGTCCTCTAAAAACCAGCATTAATGTGATTCCAGATGGAAATAAATGTGACTTTTTCCCTTTTGTATTGAACAGATTCTGCTTGCCACAGGCTTGTCAGTATTCAAAAAAAAACCCAGTCAAATTTCAAGATCCATTAAAGAAATTGCTTCA
The DNA here is from genome assembly GCA_013397075.1 of Rhabdornis inornatus. NCBI lineage: Eukaryota > Metazoa > Chordata > Aves > Passeriformes > Rhabdornithidae > Rhabdornis > Rhabdornis inornatus. The sequence continues at coordinate 85,125 of VWZS01001442.1, forward strand.
GCAAACACTAGAAACTCCTTTAGAATTAATTTTTTCTTTCTACTGAGGTTCCATTTTCAAAGTGTCTACAGATATTTCCATAGCCTCCAAAGTATTTAAAGCAGAACAGGACATATGAAATAACTGGGATACTTTTTCCTATTATCATTTTTATTTTCAATCTTTCATGAAAATCAAAAGTTCTTTCTTTGAAATGGTTAGCAGAGGAAAAATGCATCTTGTTGGGTTCTTTTGCACCATGCATTTAAAGGTGATAGAAATAAAATGCACTGTTGGAAGAAAGGAGTAAAAATGGACAGAAAGCAGACGATATCTCCTCTGGGAATTTTCATGTATAAGCTGCAAACGTAGATCCTGTAGTCTAAAAGAGGGCTTTCCTCTTACAGATCAGCTACTTTGTACAATGGATGCATTCTGCCATCTAGATATATTCCACCAAACTTGTGATAATCTCAGGTGCATTTCTGATGTTCCATTCAGTTTAAAAATGATAGATGCATTTTGATGTTCTTTTTACCCTGCTTTACATCTATATGCAGTTGAATGGTGAACTAATAGTTCAAAGCAACCCAATTTTGAAGACAAGAATACACCAGAATCATTGAAATGCATGCAAGAGTGTATGCCCGTATACTGTACTAATGCCTTCCAAAGCACTGTTTTTATAAAGTCCATAAATTAATAAATTATAATAATTGATGGTGTAATCTTGAGTGAAGCAGTCACTGTGTTTTGAAGCCAGAGTATGACCGGTATGAAATACCACCTTCACATCCAAGTAAGAAAGACAAGCAATTCAATGCTGTTGAAAGATTATGTTGCATACAATTTTTCATAGTGACATTTTAAATATTATTCAGAGAAGAGGTAATTAGGAATTCATGGCATTGGTGAGAAAGATTGGCCATATGTTATTGAAAGTTGCTAATACAGATTCTTTCACTTTACACTGCATCTTTAAGTACAGTATTTTACAGCCCACACTGTCTGTAGATACCCTTATTCTTTCTGCCTTAAAGGAAGACTGAATAATTTTTATTGTTTGGTCATGTATCTAAATGAGTAAGACAGAATCATTGGCCTCTATAAAAAGGCCTATTTCTCTGGATAAAGACAATTAATAATGGCAGGAGTCAAAAAGATACCTGCCTGAATTGCCTGAATATTTGTTTGAACCAGAAACACTGTCTAACAACTGAGGAATTTGATTCAGTGATGAATGTTGTTCTGCAAGCTACTTATTTTTATGGTCAATATAAGTTCACTGACTGTATGATTAAAAATTATAAGGATTTTCCTTTAAACTGTTGTGAATGTTTTTACTTTTGCTTGTCTATTTTTTAAAGCCAATTTCTGATTTTTATTTTTCATATAAAAACATGAATCTGTGAGAGAAAAATTTTTGAATGTTATTGGTGATGTCAAGGGTTGAATGAAAGAAACTATGCTATCTCTACTCTGGTTGTCACTACTTTGCCTGGTATAGTTTTAAGGAAAAATATATGAAAGATTCTTGGATCCTTAGTTCTTGGATCTATAAATGATAAGCTGTCTTTATGTTTTTAAGTTCTTGATTTTATAGGATTAGCACATTAAATTTAATGCTAAGTAGGACTCTAAGACTTACATTTTTCACAGTTTATGGTTCACCCTAAAATTTAGTCTATATTTAAATACAATGTAAATATACAGAGTGTAGAATAACTAGGGTAAAAGATTTCTTTTTCATTAAAAAAGCAGCTCAGCAGATCTGTGATAAATGGTGACATTATGTATATGCCAGTCCCTTCTGGAAAATTGGAGTGATTCTAGACTTTGCCAAGAATTTGACAAGCCACCCTAAATGTTTAATCAGGGATGCTGTGACATTCAATACTGCTTGTATAAATGTGTCAGTCGAATTTTTATTAAACCTCTTAAAAATGAAGCATTTCTGGAAAAAAAAGAAAAATGATGAGTGAACCAAACTAATGCTATTAACATTTCTCGCTGGATATGATATAAATAATCTAAAGTTAACTACAATCCTCACCACACTTAGCACAAACTTGCCTAGTAAAAGTTTTGAATTGGAATAGAACTCAGAGAAGTGCTGTGTCAAATTAATGATCATGAAGCAAGGCTCACAGAGCATTAGTAGTCAGCTTCGGCCCTGGGTGATACCAGGGAATAGATACCATTCAGGAGTCTGAATGGAATTTCTATGTTAAAAGCTGTCCTTCAAAAACCAGAAGAGCCTAACGGGACTTTCCTGTGACTTCTTCATTGCATGGTTCTACTCTGGCCATGGAAAATATATATTGGATTTCAGATAAGGGCCAGGGAAGCCAATTAAGAAGAATCCTTCTTAAACTGTTGCTGCTGCAGATTAAAAGGGCTATATTAGCTAGTACTTCCAATTCTGACAAGCTTTGCTCATACGTATTATCTTTTATTTTTACATATAGTCTGAGGCTTTTTAAAGTGAGACTAGATGCATAATTAAGAAGAATTTAGCAGAATTTGGGTTAATGCGTATGAGTTAAATTTCCCAATATAGAATGTATTTTTTAATTAATATTTTTATTTCATAATGATGCTCTTAGCAGTGTTTCTTCAGATTGTCTCTTACATATATTTTATTTGCTTTTCATCCCTGTTCTGCTATTGAAATAGAAAAGTAATGAGATTCTATTCTGTCATCAATAAGTGGTAAATGTTTTACCAATGCCAGGTCATCCGGCCTTTAACTCCTGCTTGTGAGAAAGTAATGGACCCAATCATAGTTTGCATATTGATTTTTATTTGTTCTGGCATAGGACACTGGGACAAGCTGGGCTGGGGCATTGTTCTTTTAACACAGAACAGAAACACTCCATAGGATAGACAAGGTAGATGCACATGCACAGAGGAAGCATAAGGCTATGAGACACTGCTGGTCAGTGTAATAAGCAGTGGAGGTTTTGTGCATGCTCTAAATTTTCTGAAATTTTACAGAAAGTGTGATACTGAAGAATAAAAACACGTTGTGATACACACTTAAAGTATTAATACAAAAAAAGGATGAGTTTTCTCTTTTTATATAGCCAAAGCTTCCAGTCAAGTTGAAAGGAAGAAGGAATATTTTCTTACTCTGTTTTCCCAATGTTTCCAACAAGATGTTGTACCATATTCATTCTTGACAAAATAATGAAATAAGACTTCAAAACCTTGACCAGCTCTGAATTGTAAAACTATTTACTTACTCTTACTTAATCAACCCAAAACTGCAGAATTGCTGTATTTGTCAGCATTCTTTGCCACCTGGAAAGTGGGTACAGTCAGAATACCAAGGATCCTTTCTCAACTATGAATAATTAGATGTGTCTGGTGGAAACAAATATTGCTGTTCTCTATTTTCTTAAGTGTAATGCTGTGGCCCAGGATATGTACTGAAACATTTCTACACACACCTAGTACCCAGCTCTGCTGCTGGGTGGGAAGAAAAGGTACAGCCCAGGATTATATTCAGAAGTACAGATTATGCTTAAAAAGAGACATAAAGTAATCTGCAGCTTTCATGGTTCCCGTAGATTCAAGTTTTTGGTTTTTTTTATTGGTACTTATCTGTTACTGCAGAGTTTTTATGACTTGAGGTAAAGAAAATTTCTATTTAATTTCCTGTAGTCATGTTTCAGGAAGAATTATGTGATAGCCATACTCTCTGAAATATTTTATATAGAAACACCAAATATTTCCATCCTAGAGAGAAAAAAAATTCAGTAGGGAAGATGATTTGGGGTTCCTAAGAGAGAAAAAAATATTCATGGTTTATCTTGTATAAGGTTGTTATAGTTTAGGTTTGCTAATTTCAATATGCTAATTTTCTGTTGTGAGATAGAATTAGGAGTAAAAGCAAGGCAGGCCTAAAACTTGAAAGGGTATGAAAGAAAAACTTTATTAACAACGCAAAGAAAGAAAAAAACAAATTCAGAATAAGACCTTCAGACCACTCCTTCCTCCCCTCTCCCAACCTTCTTAACAACAAAAAACCACACAAATAATCCCCTTCAGTCAGTTCCCAATTTAAATAGTCCTCTTCAGTTCACTTCGGAGAGAGAAGTTTCATCTTGTCAGGCCATAGGGACTTCTCCACAAGGAGGGAAAAAAACCAATTCTCTCGTGGCTTTACTTCCACGATTCACATCTGCCCGGGAAAATCTGCAAATCGTGAAGCTTCTCCCATCTTCACAGCTTTCCCAAAGCTGTGCTTATGGGCCATGTTAAACTCATGGGGTATTTACTTTTAAAAAGGAACTGTTCCAAAACACAAATTCACCTCATCTCTCTTTCTCTCTGTTTATGCTTCATCTCCAGAAACAGAGATCCCCTTTTCCTCCTCAGGGTGAAGGATTCTCAACACAGGTGCTTTTGGTCAATGAACTATCAAATGGAACACTCCAACCCCCCCATGTCTTTCTCCATAGTTTATAGGAATTTTCAGTACAATACAGTTCATCCCTACAGCTTACAAAAGGATTTTCAGCCAACCTTCATAGCATTTTCTCATTCTCCTTCCATCTAAAGAAACTTAGCTCTGGCTTCACTGACCTTGGTGTCTTCTATTCTTTTTCCCTCTCACTCAGGGGAGGATTGAAAGTTTGCAAGTCTTCTTTGAGCATTGAAAGAGTTAAGGTCTCACACGGGGAATGCAAGGCTTCGGCCAACGCTGGAGCTGTGCCAGGATCTCAGGAGACTCAGGCTGCACTGGGAGTGTGAGGATGGGGGATGGCTGAGATCTCAATCACCCTCCCTGGAGCTCATCTGCAGCACCCACTGCGCATGGCTACCCTTCCTCCTCGTCGGGCCATGCCAGCTTCTCAGACGGGCGGCCCGGCTGCCTCCCCCAGGCCCTGTGGGCGGCTGGGCGGGCTCAGCCACCCCATGCCTGTTCTGAGGTGGTGGCAGGGCCCTGCCGAGCTGCAGCCCTGGCGGGAGAAGGGAGGGCCAAGATTTTAGAAATGGGCCTCTTCTCTTCCTGCCCATCGGGGCCCCCTGTTGCAAATGGGGCCTGGCGGCCTCCCGAGCCCACCTCAGCATGGCCTGGGCAAAGGGCCTGGGCCAGGTTAGTTACCTTGAACGAAGAAGGAAATGTAAAAGAGCTTATTTCTGCATTACCTCCTTCAAAATGTGTTTTCATGGAGCAAATTAACTTTCTCCAATTGGTTTCTCAGGCTGTCAAAAATGAAACCAGCCTCCAATTGGTCCCATCAACTCACAGAGGAAGTTCTCATGTAGAAAAACTTCTGTGAGTCTGCCTTCCCCCAGGGGTAATCAGCACATTGGTCTAGTAAGATACTAACTTTCTTATCTGGTAGTTGGATGTTTAATCTTATCTATTCAGCCATCATTCTTAATGCACCCAGTCATCATTCTTCTATCATCAGCAAGAAGTTGTTATATCCGGAAATAAACTGAAATGTGGGATTAAAGCAAAAGGAGAGCAATAAAAGATGGAACATGTAATCTAATCTTTCTTACAGTTTTAAAACCCCTATTGCCATGTCCCCGAAGTCCTAAACTTAGTCACAAATCCATTCACTTTCTCTGTGCTTGAGATTTCTGTAAATTATACTGTGGCAACTCGAGAAAATAGCAGCCTGCCCATTTGTTCTTACCTGCCCTCCCCACCCAAACCACCTCCCAGTCACTCTGACAGATGGTTAATTCATGACCTTCAATGTAATTCATTATTAGCTGAAGGATGAGGCTGCATTAACATAGCTGAGGGCACTATACTGTTAAATGTTGCAGAGGACACTGGAACAAAATATTGTTTGTCAAGATACTTCTTTTTCCCCTTACAGCACTTTTAACTTTATGTTTGTCTGTGTTTATGTGTAATTGCAAAATTTTGACTCTTACAAGTATCTCTAGCCTAAGCTGAAGAGGCAGTCATATGAGTCATACTCTTCTTTGGGGAAGAGTAGAGAATATTGACAATGGACAAAATGGTATTGATTTAGTATCCAATGCTATCTTGTTTATTCCACTTGAGATATTTAACTTGCATTAACAGTATGCTCCATTTCGGCATTACTTGGAGTTTGATGATGAGTTGGAAAGATGGAGAAAAAACATGCAGGCTGACATGAAAACATTTGTTCGGTCTGAAGGCAGTTACCTCCCAGGCCGTAAACACAGAGAAAAAAAATTCTGGACACAAAAATTCCCTCACTGAAAATGTGAGGAATAGGCTTAAAAATAGAGTTTCTCAAAAAAGCCCAATGAGAAATCAGATAAAAACACAGAGGGAAGTGTTTGATATTAAAACTCCCTATGATTTGATCATGTTTGATCAAATGTTCAGCAACTCAGCAAAAGTTGCAATTAGATTTTCTATGTTTCGGAAGACAATGAAAAACAGAAATATAAAATATATGAATGACTGGAGAAAATTATCTTTTACTGTAGTGCACAAAGTAATGTTTGCATTCTGGGATGAAAAAGCAAAAAAACTGGAGAGCCCTTTTAATCATGCTTGATGATGGTATACCAAGCCCAGTGTTCCCTAGTACTGGAGCAGTATGGTAAAGTCATATTTGCTATTCATATGCCAGCAGTAAAAGTGAGGATAACTTGCCCTGGTCTTCTGGAGGCAACCTGAGCATATAGAAAAAAAAAAAGGAAAAAGGGATGAGTAAAGCTCTGGAGTCTGCAAAGTTGCCTAAGGTGCCCTTTATGGCAGAATGATTCCTAGCCTCCAAGTAAAACAAATACTATCTGATCAATGCATCACAGAAATTGCTTTTCTCTGTAATCTTACAGGGCATTGTTTAGTTCATAATTTGCTTTTGAAATGTTTTATTTTACAGCATAACCATAACAGTAACTGCCATAACTTAAATGATGTTTTAATATCATGAGATCTCATTATAACACTCTGCTTATTCACCTTTGGTGATATGTGAAGTAAGAATGCCAGCTGGTTGCATTACTGGGTTCATGGATTACTAAAAATAAAATTAATATACTCGTTATTCTTTTTTTTCTAAATTTTATTGAGTAGCATTTAGAGGCTCTAGTCAGAATTTTAGTCTCATTGTTATAGATGCTGTATAAACATTAAAGATGCCCTTACATGGTAAATACAATATGCTGTCATTGTTTAGTTTAATGTTGAAACAAGCTGAATTGTTTATGGTTTCAGAAAGAGAGGTTGTATTTAAATGTTGTTCATATTTAACTAATACATTTAATTCAGTTATCCAAAACCTGCATAAAGACTAACAAAATTGATATCTTAGATCTAAAATTACACTGAAAACTCTCTAACATGTACTTCAATGATTTTTTACTGACAGCCTAAAAATTATATTGCATACTGATCTGGGCGTGAAGAAATGGAAGTAAAACAAATTGTTTTCCATCACAAAATAACACTGAATATAGTAGCACTATTTTATTTAGAGCGTAGATGCTTATTTAATAAATTTATTGGTAGTAGCAACCTAAAGAAAATTGAACCAAGTTGGAAAGATGTAGCATTTCATCACATACTGAAAGAAGAATGCATGCAGATATGTTGCAATTTATTGAAATGTACTGTACTTTGATATACATTACATACTACAGGCAAGAAAATTTATATCGAATGTTATTATCATATGTGTCAAATAGAATTTTTGTTTGTTACATTTCAACAAAATATACGCTCATTTCAGGAAGGCAGTTATCACTCTATATGGATGTTTGCCATATTTATTTTAAAGTCTTAACCATCACCTCAACTTGATTTTTCTTGGAGAAATAGAAAGAAATTACCATCTTTCTCACTGTTTAACAGAGAAAACTCGTGAGCAAATTGGTAAGATCTCTAAGATTATTGTAGCATTAGCTCATCTGGAGTGTGATATGGAGAAAAAAAGACTGCAGGGCATTTTTGCCATGGTGTTCTTGTAAACACATGGAATGAACCTGTTCTTGGAATCAGCAACCTCCTCATGTAAAGAAGGGGCTGTAAAAACATTGTCAGTGATTTGAAGTAATTCAAACATTTTTAGCTCAGCTTCTTAAAAGCCATTTTTAAATCAGTAAATCATGCCAAAATATTCAGAATTCTTTGCAAATGGGAAGTTTTGAAATTTTGCCAAAATTTTTCTTAGAAAAAATTTTCCTACTTCTTATGCCATCATTAAGTGACAAACCTTAAATTGCAAATAACTCGCTTTGATTATACTAAAAAAGAAAGATAAGCAGCTCTGTCACTTTTCAGTTTTTTGCCACAAGAAGAGAAGCTTCAAATTTATTAACCTGGGATTGGAAAGGTCTCTGAGAATCTAGTAACAAGTAAGTAAGTGACAGATTTTTTTCCAACTTTTTTTGGTAAGAATCCCTGCTTTTGAAAGCAAAAAAATATTATTCCAGACTCTTTGATGGCTACCTTATTTTGTAGGTATTTAAAAGAAAAAGTTTAAAGATGAGGAAATAAATTATACATTGCTTTTTCTCATTTTGCTTTCAGCTGCATATTTTCATATAAAAACTGTTTTAAAATGCACTAAACTTTGAAATTATACTATTGCAAAAGCATTATTTCATACCGGAATAGCAGTTAGCAATGATCACTTGGAAAAAAGTGCAACTCGTTTATATAAATTGATAGCTCAGAGGAACCTCAGAACTATAAAATAAATACCCATAACATTACATGAGATAAATGCCACTTCTGCAGAAATAATTTTCAAAGCTTAATTAGAAATTGTTATTTCTGAGGGAAATCTATGGCTTGAATTAGCAAATGTAATAAAATACCCAGACTAAAGCTTAGATTTTTTCCTTTATCCTTTGAGGCATGCCTTAAATGGGAATGGAACACACACGGGGTATTTTTTAATGTTATAGACAGAAGAATATTCAGTGTAGCAATCTTTTCATATTAATATATTGTCTATGGTTTAGTAGGATATTTGCAGAATAACATGTAACATGTTAGGTCACTGTAGTGTGTCCCAGAACCAACTCATCACTTTTAGCAACACTCTGTGGCTACAGTAGCTGGGTATGGCCAGTACGGTGAACAGAAAGTATTTTCTGTATTCAGCTCGTTTTTTGACATTATTACATCCTATAATGCTTTGCCAACAAAAACTCCAACTATTTTTTTATATAACATAAGAGAAATGCCAATAATTCAGTTACTAATTCATTCATATCCAAAAAAATTAATGTGATTTAGCAATGCCAAAGATTGAAGCTCAGCACAGATGATAAAAATCCAACAATGATGTTTGCATCTATCAGGCAACCTCACAGGCCAATCATTTTATCAAAGGTTATACATGCAGTCATGTATATGAACATGTCTCGACCTTCATAATTATGACTCAACTCTATTCTTATATATAAGAATGTATAATAGGTGTTTCAATTGTAGAAAAATTCTATTATGGGAGCATTGTGGTAAGTCTTGATATAGCTCACTGTAACAAGATTTGGGGGTTTTACAAAGATTAATTTTATGCAACACATAGATCAGTCAGAGCTCAAAGGGTGAATAAATTAAATCCATGTTGCACTTTAATGTGATGTGATTGCTGATTGACAAGTATTGCAATATGTAAACATCCAATTCTCAACCACCAATTATGATCCAATTAGTGAGAGATGCCTCTGCCCAAATTAAGGTGCAAAGAAGACCATATGCTGAAATCAGGAATATGGGTTTTATTTAACAGTAAATGTGAGGTAAAGAGAAGGAAATCAAAGAGAAAGAAGGAAGAGGAAGAAATAAAAGAGGGAGGAAGAGAAAGAAGGAGAGAGAGAGAGGGAGAGAGGAAGCGGGGGGAAAGAGAAAGGGAGAAAGAGAGAAGGAGGGAAAGGGAGGGAGGGCAGTGAAGAGAGAGAGAGAGAGAAATCAAGCTGTCAAGAGACAGTCACCACCAGTTTCCTGTTGGTCCTTCTTCACCCTGGGCTTCTTTGTGGTGGGGGTCCCAGAGCTGTGCTTCAGGAGGGTACCATCTTTATACAGTCCAAGTTCCAGGTATCCATGGATGTGTGTTCCCATAACTTGGGGTGATCTTTGCTTGACCGGTCTATACCGGACTGTATATGAGCAGTTTGCCACAGTGGGAATTCTTGTCTGGATATGTCAACCAGATTGTTCTTACCAAATCTCACTTCTGCCAGGGCTGGAATTAGTATCTTCCTGTCTCAGATTCCTCCCTCCTGCGCTTATCTCAAGTTGGCACTGTGGGAGCTTATCTTCCATCATGTTCCTTCTGTGGCCTTGACAGTGTTTGAGACAGGTAACTCTGCCCTTTAAGGCCTTACAACACTTCTGTAACTATTTGTTATTTCCTTGTTTCCCTGATTCAGTTAATCCTTACCTTCTGGCATGACTTCTAATGACAGGAATTGTCTGACAGGTGCACTTGCAACAGGTAATCTTGGAGGCACTTAAATTTGATCTTATCCAGCTAAACAGTTCCTGACTCAACTTATTTCCTGTGTTTCTGAGCTTCAGGGTTGGAGGGTTTATTTGATTTAGGTTTTGGGGATTTTTTGGTTTTTTATTCGTTTTGGATGGTTGGTTGGGTGTTTTTTTAAGGACTAAGAATAGATTCAGAAGAGAAATGGGCATCAGAGTAGTAAATGCTCATGTCTTATATTGTATTCTATCCAAGTGTCTAGTTTTTTTATTAAAATGCCTTGTCCTTCCAGGATGCCTATCAGACATGTTGATGAAATTTATTGTCTCTAAATCTGAGCCCCAAGCTACTCGTTTTACACCTTGTTCACCTGATTCAAATTCCAACAAGTGTATAGCATGGCTGTATTAAAAAAAGTTACATAGATCATGTTGTATTTCAACAGGCAAACACAAAATCTGGTAGTAGCTTCAGGTGCTCACTGGTGATGATATTCTCTGTCCTGTTATGGCTGCTTGGATGTTCAAAAGAAAGTTGACTTTGAAGGTTTCTAAAATGATGCCTTTTATGGCAGACAGGCAAAGGCATGTGCAATCAAAGGGCTGCTGTCATTTTTGGCTGAAGACTAAACAACTTGGAAAAATTCATCAGAAAGTTTGAATTCTTCACTCCATCATTTATAGTGGAATGAAACTAATAGTCAAAATTATTTTTAATTATCAAAATTTTATACCGTGATAGGCTCAAAATTGTGAAGATACATTTTATGTAGTAGGAGTTAAAATACCAGATTCAGAGCCTTCTGGCAATGTCTTTGGTGTTGCTATAATTTCAGCATCACCTGACAGCTGTAATAAAGATCAGTGAGTTATTGCAAATAAGTTGCTTATCATGTAGCTTTGCACTGGAAGAATATTTACTGAAATTAGTGTCAGTGTTAGTGACAGTGAAACCATTTGGCAAATCTAGCAGGGAATTTAAAAACTAATAGGGAAATAATATCTCACCCTCCTTCTCCCTGTAGTGTATAAACATGAGGATTTTTATATCAGGTAAGCCTAAATCTCTTATATAATCTAAAATAAATTTTAATATTTAATCAGATATAGAAATAGCGGTATCTCTTCTGAATTCCTGATACCAAGCTGCCCATTTTCAGGGTAACCATTTTCAGATAAACCTTAAACATATCATCTTTGACCAGTACTTCTCTCCTATTTTCTGTGAGCAGCTTAATGGCCATGAAATACAAAGACACAGTTTCTTCCATGCTTGTTAAAGATTGTCTATCGTTATTTTCTTTAGATATCAGAGTACAATTTGGTCTAAGTGGAGAAAAATCCTGCTTGTTTTCTTGCATCAGGGAGGATCAGTGTAGACTACAAATTTTCCAAGGTTGTGTACCAAGTACAAAAGATGAAATTGGGAGTAGGGGGCAGCAGGAGTAGGAGGGCTGAGGCATTGAAATCACACCACACAAGTGGGACAGTGATCCGTACTAGGCAGAGCTCACTGGGATACTGCTGCTGCTGTCCACTGGATTATATCAGCCATCATGGGTTACCCAGGCAAGGCAAAGGAAGTTCCTTTACCTGTGCTTTTGCATGTGTCTATCCACTTCTCTGTCGAAGTTTTAGGTCTAATCAGGACAGAAATTAAAGCTCTAAATTGTAATAAAATTAAACTTGCATTTTGGAGGGGAGGGTATTTTTTTTTTTTTGTGCATTTCAGTTTTTTTCATGTATTACAAAATTACTTAATTAAATATGGTTTGATTATATTTATGTCAGGTATTCAGTATCAGATTTCTTGATTTTCAGAATACCTTCAAAAAAAGTATATAAAGGATTTAAATAAATCCTGATAAACACGATTCTAGGGGAAGTTTACTAAAATGCAAAGTCCACGTGTTAACTTCTACATTCCAAACCTTAATAGTACAAGCAGTTTCCTTTTAGCATTCATTCTGAATTTACAATCTGCTGAGAACAGAAAAATAACCTTAGTGTGTGTTGCCTTATCTTAAACAGTGGACAGTGCAGCCAACAAAACCATATATATTAGCATGTCAGTCAGAGTGTTATTGTCCTCCCCCAAAACAGTAGGTCTACTTCAAACAATACTGTGATTTATGATTCAGAATCACAAAAACTCTCCTTCTAAGCCAATAAAGAAGACATCTAGGAAGTGTAGTTCCAAGCATATTCAAAGCTCAGTGATTTTACCTTTTATGAAGTCAAATTATGTGCTTTCAGCACTGAAACAGTGCTTCACAGTGACAAAAGGAACTGATCACTGGTGTACAACAGCCTGACTTAACCACAGACTTCACTGGAAGTGTGCAGGAGAGGTTTTGTAAATGTGGTAATTAAGAATAACTGCTGGTTGTCTTGTTTGTGTGTGAGCAAGAAAATAAATTCAAGTAAATGTAAATGATGATTCTTAGATCATAGGTCCCATTACATTTGTGTCTAATATTAATTATTATACTTACGAGAAAATTAAGGAACTGTAAATTATATTGATTTCAGAATTTAGTTGAAGCTATAAGAACCATGGGGTTTGTCACATACAGAGAAAAAAAAGGTGACTTGAAAGATCTTCACACACACTGGAAGCCAACGTGGTTGAAGCTGAAGCTGCAGAAGGCAGAACAAAACCGTGAGTGGCAACTGTCTAGTGTTCATGAGTTATCAGATGCTGGCATGACATTTGGTGATGTGATTCAGAGAATAACAAGGTTGGGAGAGACCTCCAAGATCATCGAGTCCAATCCATGCCCTAACACCTCAACTTGACCATGGCACCAAGTGCCACATCCAGTCTTTTTTAAAATACATCCAGGGATGGTGACTCCACCACCTCCCCAGGCAGACAATTCCAGTACTTTATTGGTCTTTCCGTAAAAAACTTTTTTCCTAATATCCAACCTAATTTTCCCTTGGAACAGCTTGAGACTGTGTCCTCTGATTCTGTCAGTTGCTGCCTGGAGAAAGAGACCAACCCCCACCCGACTACAACCACCTTTAAAGGAGTTTCATTTTAAATGTCTGTTTTGTGTTGAACGTAAGATCTGGAATAATAAAGCAAAGGATGAGGTTTCTGATTCCAGCATACTTGAAGGTAGAACTTTCATTGACTTGAGCCAGGAAAACACCCAGCAGGTATTTTTGCAAATTTAGCAAAAAACATAGGCACTACATATTCTTAGACCCCACTCAGTACATTTGAACCTCTTGTTTTTCTTCTCTACTGACCGTGTCACAGAATTCCTGCTCATGCTCTTTACATCGTACTTGCCAGACTGTCCTAGGAAAAAAAAAAGAAAGCAAAATATACAGAAATGTTTGTAACATACTATCAAACCGACTTCTGAATCAGAGTGAAAGTATTTCGCAGAAGATTAAACTCACACTAAATTTGTCAATGCAAAATTCTGTATCTTGTTCTGTTAGCTTTGTGGGGGATTTACCTACTGAATCCAAGTGTTTACACAACTGTGCTAAGAAATTTCAAACACAGCCTTCAGCATAACTTTAGTGGAAGAGTCGAAGAAATGCCTGTCAGAAATTGCTAGCTTGGCACATGCTGAAATCTCCAACTGTCTTCAAGTAAGGGCAGGATTTCTCTTTGGAAGAGGTATTTCCATTAGTGATGAATGCTGTAATGGATTTTTTATATGAGCAAATGGACACCTGCATATATAATTGTATTTCCTTAATATCATTTACCTAAGTTCAAAATGTGTATTTCATTTGGTGTTTTATAAATTGTTGTTTTGAGGCAGTGCCAGAAATTAGAACAAAAATTGGAATTATCATAATACTGTTTTTAATATGGGATTCACATATATATGGAAGGAACCAAATCAAGACATAATTCAAACTCATTATAAATAGCAGCTTAACACTGAAATGTGCTGATATGAAAAAAATTAGGTACAGGATTAATTATAGAGAAAAATATAGTGAACACATGCAGTAAACTAATTAGATGTGAACTTGTTCATAGAAAAAAGAATGTTTACCCTGTCCAGAGACAGATTTAAGATCTAGTTATAATTAAAAAATCCTGCTAAGGGTACTAAAGGACATTAAAAGCTCCTGCAAAATATTTCATCAAATGATAGGATTCAAACTACAGGAAACTGCATGTACTTTCCATTCACTTTAGAACTATGTGTTTCAGCAGTTATTAGATACAAAAGCTATATAAAGCTATATCTTCTGAATGACACTGGCCTCACAATATTTCTTCTCTATGCTAGTTTTCCTGTAAAAAATTGGATTTGGTAATGAAACCCTTCCAGGCTGTTTTTGAGCACTTATGCCTCTTGCACCGAATGGAAATTAACTTTTTACATGATCAAATGTCATCAGGGCAACAAATTACTGTGACAAATATTCACCTGTTCCACTTCAAGTGTTCATCCTTGGAGACCTTTGGTGTGTAATTTATGGGAAATCCAACTTTAAATGAAAAGGAAATGTAGAATTATACCAAAGGTTGGGTATCAAGTAGTACATATCCAGTAAGAGAGCTTGTTGCCAGGGTAATGGGGAAAATACAGTAAGGTAAATGAAATGTTTCAAAGTTTTTAAAAGGCATGTAGCTCTTGACTTTCTTATTAGACCAGTGTTTGCTCTAGCAAATTATTAAAATTGCTTCATCTCTTTAATATTGTGTGCAAAGCATTCATCAATGCAATCCCAAAATCAGTGCTCTAAGCTGGATCTCTGAAAGATTTCAAAGCATTAAATAAAGCAAGAGTCCAAGGGTCATGGCCTTATCTTTGATCTCTTGTTTGAGCAAGAGGGTGGTAAAGGCTATTCCAATAAGTACATGGAGCCAGTTGTCTGTACAGAGACAAGAAATGAGAAATGGTCTCTAAGCACAGAAACAACAGTTGTCCCTGAGCTTTTTTGTTTCAAAAAGGATAGAATTTTTTTTTCTCACCAATCTGTCTGTGTATTTTATATATATATATGTGTNTTCAGTTTGCATTTACCTTTGGGCCAAAGCCAAGACCCACTGATTATATGGAGTGTTTTTGTGGGTTTCAGAGACACCATTTTTTAAAAGTCCTTAAGACAGCACCACTTACAGAGAGTGTTCTGGATCCTTTATGCTGTTACATGATGGTAAATTTTATAATCTACTGCTGCATAGTGTGCTAATAAATGCCTCTGTAATAGGTGAATACTTTTATTCCTAAAATGTTGATTACTGTAAGTAATTCAGAAATCCTAATGAATAGTTGTGTATAAGTAATTTTGAAAATGAGCCTTTGGAGTGCATGAAAACAAAAAGAAATGCAGTTTGCTTAAGAGGTGCTGATGAGATCGGAGAAGTCCAACAGAAAATGGAACTCTTGGACTTGACAGGAATAATTTTGTTAAGTGTGAGCAGATATGACTCTCAAAAAGAGTAAGCATCCAAATAAGAGCCATTTAATCTTACAATAAAACAGTGCTTGAAGCATTTGCAAACATTCATCACATTCTTTCAGTATGGGCAAGGAATATTTTAAGCTAGATTGTCACTATCTTTTCTGGCAGAATTAATCTTATGAATACAAATGGCCTCTCTACCTAACTGGCTAACAGTGGCAGGTTAGAGGATGCTTTTGCACCCACTGCTGGCTTAAAGAGAACACAGCTAATGAAGAGGTCACAGGGTGCTTCTTGGTATGATGTTTCTTGTGGCAATAGTTAAATTTAAAAGTTTGACTGATATAATTTCCTTGATATACTGATATACTTGATATATTCCTTGATATACTACAGCTCAGATCTTTATTCTTGTGCATTTCTTCCCAGGGTTCACTTCTTCTCAGGAGTTTATTTATTTCTTTTCTGAGCTCAGTCATACCTTCTACTCTCAGGCTTTCAATAAGGTCTTCACTTGTCCTTGAAGTAAATAAAAACTTTCTTCAATATTTCAGAAGTCCTACAGTGTTTCTACCGTCCTGTTAAACTTCAGGTGCTGGCTTTTATATTTTGGGTGGAGTTTTTCCATAAAAATGTAAGCCTTTCTTTTCTGTATGATTTTTTTAAATTTTCCCCAGAGTGTCTGAGAAAAATCTTCCAAACAGCTTCAGGCTTGTTACTCTTTCTTTTCAACTCTGTACCCAACACATACGAAAGTTTCTGTCTCAGCCTTTTCTTTTCCCTCTGTGGAAATAAAACCTTCAGAAACACTGCCTTTCTTTTTGCTTTCCACCTAGTTGTCTTAAATACTCTTTCATTTGAAGTATCCAGGTAGAGCTGAGTCTAATAGAAATGTCTATTTTTTTTNTTCAGGAACAGATGAGAACCCTGTGAAATGAGATAATATTTTTTTTCTTCCTTGTTATGTTTTTTCCTTCCTTCCTTCCTTCCTTCCTT